>CM065809.1:159687857-159994000 GCA_033398695.1 Orobanche coerulescens
CGATCAACATATGTCGATTATCAAGGACACTAAGTGATCTTGAACCAAATTCAAAGCTATCAAAACAACGAAATCCGATATCCTTTAACATATAGGTAATCATCCAACTCTTAATCCAATTCATATATTCACATATCATCTTCTTCCTCAAATATCAACATCATGAACACCAAGAACCTTAACAACACTTCCCTAATCTAACATTACAGAGATTAATCATCAACAATGACATCAACATCTGCAGAGAAGGAGAAAGATTAACCAACTTATCTCAAGAAAACGAACTATACAATTCAAATCACACGAATCATATTAATATCATCATACTCCGGTAATCCATCTCATAATCATGCTTATCAACTTGTTTATATGATAATCATTAACTCAATAACATCAATCTTTAATCCAAAACAAAATCCAAAGGTGAAGAGTGATTACCTTATATAGACGAACCATGAAGGAGAACAATCAACTTCATTTCAAGAATCATCAATAACTTCAAGAACAAGACTTTAATCCATGTTCCTCAGCTTAATCTTGTTAAAGATCATCATCTCTCAGTGTTTGGAACCTCAAATTTCTCTCTAAAAACTCTCTCTCTCAAAATAAAGAAAGGAATGGCCGAATGAACATAATTCACGTCTGCAATCATATATATACTGACTGTTATTAGCGTGTGCTACTTTTCCTCAGTAGCATGCGCTATCGTGGTCCAGAGGCGACTGTTTTGCTTCGTACACTGATTTACGACGTAATGCCCATGCAACGACGTACGTAAATTACACTGTCTAGCGCACGTAATTTCTTGGACCTTAGAGTGCACTAATCGTAGTTGACTTGCTATAGTCAGCACCTACCCCCGTGTCCCCACATGCCGAAAGTACTGACGAGGATAAGATTCCTTTTTTTCCGATCTGCAGTTAACGTGCGCTAGTCCTTAGGTTTTAGCGTGCGTTAGTACTACATTACAACATCCGTTGACTCGTCGGCACATGCGCCGAAAGTGGTCGGGTCCACACGTAGATTCCCTCTGAGCTGTTCTGCACTAGCGTACACTAACATATGCCCGTAGCGTGCGCTATACCTGCACGATAGCGTGCGCTGTACATGAATATTAACGTGCGCTAATAAGGATATACTTAGCCATTTTCAGCTACTTTTGTCCAACGTCTCGACATGCAGAATACGAACATACGAAATACTGAATACATATACATCTTCCTGTTGTAAAGTAAAACGCAGCGGAAGCGAAGTTTGGGAAAGATGATAATCGCGTTTTACGCATCTACGAGCATAAGATCTATTTAGGCATGCTAATTAATTAATTACTAAGACTAATAAGCAATCTAAATATTATTTATTATTTATTAATTAAATATGTTGATTACTAAAATATCCTAATCTAGATCCAAGATCATAGGATATTACCTTTTGAAGAGAATTGGTTACTTCCGTCTTGATCGCCTTGTATTTTTACCTTTAGATCTTCTAGAGTATGATCCGCCTTGAACCGGACGTTGTGTGGGCAACGAGCTACCGGATCTTTCTTGGACAACCTTTGGATCGGACGATTTGTATCCCTCACAACTCTTGATTTTCTTTTCTTCAAGTTATTCTGATATGTAGTAAGAATAAAAGTGTTCTCTCAATTGTGGAATCAAAGACACAAGTCAAGATCCACAATTAAACACTTAGAAGAAAAAATCGAAATTCCTTGTGTATGAAAGTGATTAAAAATCGGCCAACACCCAAGATGTCCTATTTATAGGATCTTGGACTACTACTAGGGATCTAAAGGAGAATTATGAAAGGACTCCATAATAAATTCATCTTACCTTATTAGGACTCTTCCTAATATAATGAATCTATTAATATCAACTTAGTCCACTAAAAAGTTGATATTGCACTTCCTACCAAAATCCCAATTACGAAATTGGGCTCCTTATTAAATATATTATTTCCCGTGTTTAAGAAATTGAATGTCCATTAATTAATTATAAGCTACTGACAGCTTTAATTAATTAATATCTTATCCAAGAGTAGTACCACTCGAACTTTATTATTATATCGGAATTAAATCCACCTGCAGGGTTTAATATAATAATCATTATCGAGCTCCTCAAGGGGACATCATCAACCCGCACGAGTCGGGACACGATTTCTAGTAATAATAATAACTGTCGTATAAATAATATTATTGCCCAATATACGAGGCTTATTGAGTCGATCATTTTGACTCTCACCTATGGTAAATCAAAGCAATAATTATTATAAATACACAATTAAATATTATATACTTAGAATTAAGAAATAATAATTATCCGAGATTTACATTCTTCTTACAGTCAATACAGAAGACACTATCTCACCTCGATCCAGTTCAACGTATGCAAATACGCTAATGTAAGCTAATAATCAAGACCATATTCTAAAGCATACACTACAACCCTTTATATAATTTGTCTAATAATTATATAGGTTGTGAACTATTATATTATTTTATAAGGCACCGATAATGTGATCTTCCGTGTGACACCAACACACCACATTATCTACAATATAAAATAATTAGACATTTCATTTGCATAACCATAACGTGAATAAATATGCAAAACATGTGATTAAATATAATTAATATCCTCATAGGTAGTAACAGGGAAATTAGGTAATACAAGCATAAAGTATGCTTTGCAGTATACAATCCTAACAATCTCCCACTTATACTCAAAGCATGCTTTTAAGTATACTATTCTATTACATAGTCTCTCATTTCTCCCACTTATACTCAAAGCAATGCTGCCATACACCGTAATCCCATTCCTTCCACATGCCTTTCAAAAACTTTTGAAGGTAGGCCTTTCGTGAAAGGGTCAGCAAGATTATCTTCCGATGCAACCCTGGCTACAACTACGTCTCCTTCCTTTACGAAGTGTCGTATGATGTGGTACTTGCGGTTGATATGTTTACTTACCTAGTGGGCTCGTGGTTCCTTCGAATTTGCGACTGCACCAGTATTATCACAATAAAGTGTAATACTCTCTGGCAAATCGGGAATCACATCTAAGTCCTGCAGGAAGTACTTGAGCCACACTGCCTCCTTGGCTGCCTTAGAGGCTGCCACGTACTCGGCTTCTATGGTAGAGTCCGAGATGCATTTCTTCTTCACACTCCAACTAATGGCTCCACCTCCCAGGCTAAACACATAACCCGAAGTAGACTTGGACTTTTCTTTGTCCGATGAAAAATCTAAGTCAGTGTAACCCACCAGAAACAGGTCGTCTGATTGATATACAAGCATGTACTCCCTAGTCCTTCTTAGGTACTTGAGTATGTGCTTGACAGCAATCCAGTGTCCTGGTCCTGGGTTTGACTGATATCTAGCAGCCATGCCCACGGCATGACAGATATCTGGTCTAGTGTAAAGCATAACATACATGAAACTTCCCACATCAGATGCATAAGAGACCATCTTCATGTCACCTATCTCCTTTTGTGTCTTATGACACATGTTCTTAGATAGTTGAATTCCATGCCTGTAAGGTAGAAAACCTTTCTTGGAATTCTCCATGCTAAACCGCTTCAGCACTGTATCGATATAGGATGCCTGGGATAAGCACAACATCCTTTTCTTCTGATCACGAAATATCCTGATTCCAAGGATGTGTCCTGCTTCTCCTAGATCCTTCATATCGAACTGCTCAGATAGCCATACCCATACGTCCGACAATTACTTCACGTTGTTTCCAATCAGAAGGATATCGTCTACATACAGTACAAGAAGCACCAACACATTTCCATCGCATTTCTTATACACACAAATCTCACTCGGACATTGGACGAATCTATATGACTGGACAACTTCGTCAAAATGAGTGTTCCAAGATCTAGATGCTTGCTTAAGTCCATAAATGGATTTCTTAAGTTTGCACACCAAGTGCTCTTCTCCTTCAGCAATGAATCCCTCTGCTTGGCGCATATAGATTTCCTTGTCTAGACTCCCATTCAAGAATGCAGTCTTGACATACATCTGCCAAATCTCTAGATCCAAATGCGCAGCTATAGCTAAAAGAATCTGGATTGACTTAAGCATGGCTACCGGCGAAAAGGTTTCATCATAATCGATACCCACTTTCTGAGTGTAACCTTTTGCAACAAGCCTCGCTTTGAAGGTTTCAACCTTCCCGTCACATCCTTTGTTTCGATTGTAGACCCATTTACTCCCAATGGCTTGTACACCATCAGTAGATCTACTAGCTCCCACACTTGATTGGAATCCATAGATCCCATTTCTGATTCCATTGCTACTTGCCAGGAGTCAGCATCTTTATCTTGGATTGCCTCCTTATAGGTCCAGGGATCTGATTCATCTTCGCCTGGGATTGAGTCCGAAGACTTTCCCATGCCTATGAATCGTTCAGGCTGACGAACATCCCTCCCACTACGACGAGGCAAATCCTGAGTTGGTGTAAAAGTATCAGAATCGATACGTGGTGCAGTGTTAGTTGGCGCTTGTACGATTGGTATAGACGGAGTCTCGCCCCTTAGCTCTTCCAGAATTATCTCGCTCATGGGCTTGTGACTAATCATATAATCCTCTTCCAGAAATCGGGCATTGGTGCTAACAATGACCTTCTGATCCTGGGGACTATAGAACGAGCCACCATTCGTTCCCTTAGGATATCCCACAAACACTCGTACTTCTGTACGAGATGCCAACTTATCAGCTTCCTTATTCAGCACATGTGCTGGAGTACCCCAAATCCGAAAATGTCCTAGACTGGGCTTACGCCCACTCCACGATTATGTGGGTGTTTTGGAACCGACTTGAAGGCACCGGGTTTAGAATGTACGCCTGTTTCTAAGGTGTATCCCCAACGAAATAGGTAAATCAATAACTCATCATTGATCTAACCATTTCTAAAAGAGTCCTATTCCTTCTTTCACCACACCATTTTGTTGTGGAGTTCCCATGTGAGTGGTGAGACGAAATCCCCTCATTTGCCAAGAAATCCAAAAACTCTCCACTAAGGTATTCGCCACCACGATCAGATCGTAGTGACTTGATACTCTTCCCATGACGCTTCTCCGTTTCAGCTTTGAAGTCTCTGAACTTGTCAAAGGCTTCAGACTTACGTCGCATCAAATAGATGTATCCATATCTCGAATAATCATCTATAAATGTGATGAAGTATTCGAAACCACCCCTAGCCTGGATATTCATTGGACCACATACATCCATATGAACCAATTCTAACACATTATGAGCACGGTTTCCCTGGGTTTTAAAAACCCTTTTGGTTATTTTACCTTCCAGACATGATTCACAAATTAGAAATGACTCAACTTGGAGATCATCCAATGGGCCATCATCTACCAATCTTTGAATCCTTCCAAGATTTACATGTCCTAACCGTAAATGCCACAAATATGTTTGGTTTATGCTTGAAGGTTCTTTTCTCTTTTTAGGTTTAGACAAAGAGTTAAGTGATTTATGCATAGGAGTTTGTGCAGTATTAACGACATATAGTCCATCATTAAAAGTACCTTTGCAAATATATTCACCGCTTCTTTTCTTAATAATGGCATCAACATCAAAAGAAACTGAATAACCAACGCTTTTTAATTTAGAAACCGAAATTAAATTCATTCTAAAATCCGGTACTAATAATATATTATTGAGAACTAATAATTTATCATTAATCTTCAACTGCACGACTCCCACTGCAACAGCCATAAGCCTGGAATAATCGCCCCAGTTGATGGTAATCTCGCCCGTACTAAGCTGCTTGGTTACCTGAAAACCAAGCGAGTCAAAGCAAATATGATCAGTGGAGCCTGAATCAACTATCCACGAAGTGGAAGAACAAGCTGCCAAACATGTTTTGACTACTAGTGCACGAGACATACCTTTCTTAAGAGCAGGGCAGTCCGCTTTAAAATGTCCTTTCTGACCGCACTTGTAGCACTTTCCCTTTGGCTTTTTGTTCGCCTCGGGGTGAGGAGCCTTGCTTTTCACCTTGAGGGTTGCCACTTGCTTTTGGCCAACCTGCTTCTTCTTCTTTCCCCATTTTGGTTTGGAAGAAGTAGCACTGGTTGCCGCAAGAATCTGATGATAACCTTGTTTGAAGAGACCTTCAGCAGACTGAAGCTCTGTCAGAAGTTCCGCCAAACTATATGTCCTACGGTTCATATTGTAGTTAAGGCAGAACTGCTCAAAGCTTCTAGGTAAGCTGCCTAAGATAATATCGACCTGCGTTTCCGCATCGATAGTAGCCCCCAGTATGCTCAGTTCGTTCAAATGAGACATTATTTTCAGAACATGATCCCTTACTGGGGTCCCTTCAGACATTTGGGTTGTCATCAATACCCTCATTGCATTTTGTCTAGCCGCCCGTTTCTGATGACCAAACATCTCGGTGAGACTTTTCATCATTTCCGCGGCCGAGCCCATCGTCTGATGCTGATGCTGCAATACATTTGTCAGTGAAGCCAAAATGTAACAGCGAGCCATCTCATCAGACTTTTTCCATTTTCGGAATTCAGCCAACTCTTCGGGAGTGGCATCCGGTTCTGGTTCTAGAGGGCTCTCCTCGATTAAGACAAATTTATGCCCCTCAGTAGTCAGGACAGTGTCAAGATTTCTTTTCCAATCGGCAAAGTTAGTGCCATCAAGTTTATTTTCTTTGAGAATAACAGCTAGTGGATTGAAAGACATCTGAGGTAAAAATTAAAAACATCCATCACATAATGCATAGCAAAATATATCGAAAAAACTCAAAACACAATATATATGCTAGCAACCAACACCTCGAAAAATCGGCACATGCAAGCCACGATCGTGTAGACGTTTACACACACATTTTCCAAGTAGAGTTTTACGTCTTTAATTTTACTATCTAGTCAAATTACGTTATGACAAGTAAAATTAATAGTTGGTTCCTCTTGGCCATGTATTAATTAACATAGACTCCGATGGGGAGCTTATTAATTAATATACCTAAGTGAACACCATAATTTAACATCCTTAAAATATTATCTTTTAAATAATAATCCTACAGATTGAGAGGTCCTATCATAAAAAGTAATATTTACCTTATGTTATCATTTTGAAATTTAAAACTAGTGAACCTATAATTAGCACATCCTATATAGAGGAAGACTCTAATGTCAACGAGCATGCTAATTACTTCACAATTTAAATTAATTATGGAGGCCAATTTGATTTTTAAAAAAATAAATCAATTTAATCACTTAGTTATTTTATCCTTAAGGTTTTTTTAATTTTCTCATCATAACATGCAAGGAAACATATCACGTATACATCCATACATGCCATACATCAAAACAATAAAAACCAAAAATAAAGCATGGATAATTAAGTCATCCAATTATCATGGTCTTCTTCCTTGAGTTGAATCCGAGAAAATCTTCGTCTCGATCTCTCCCACTGAATCAAGCATCTCGTCGCTCCTCCCCGACCGGGCCGTGGATTTCCAAAATTAAAATTTTACTTTTATGCAAAATTAATTACATAAAAAAATTTAATTTTAAATCCCAACTCCCCAACGGACGCAACGAACGGCGGCGAAACGGACTAGACCAAAAGCGGGCGGCCGGACCGAACAATGGCCTGCCGAACCAGTGCCGCCTTGCTGGCGGTGCTCGGCGGCCTTGACTTCTTGCTGTCATGTTGCGATCCGGCGATCCGGTTCTGCTCTATTTCTTCATGATCCCGTCTTTTCCGAATTCGATTACAATTTTATACAAAATAAAATACATCGAAATTACATCAAGATTACACGAAAAATAAAACCACCTAGAACTACCCACGGATTTTCTCACGGGAAAAACCATTACATGCCTAAAAAAACGGGCCAAACCAACAATTGCATAATTAATAAAAATAAATAAATAAATACACCATTCATATAAACCATGATAATAGGATCATATCACCTGCAAGAACACATCTAGCAAAATATTCCAACATCAAAATATATGAATATTTAAATTGCTATCAATTAATCACCAAAATTAATTAAAATAGCAAAAGCCTAAAAATCCGTCTCTGATACCAATTGTTGGAAAGTAAAACGCAGCGGAAGCGAAGTTTGGGAAAGATGATAATCGCGTTTTACGCATCTACGAGCATAAGATCTATTTAGGCATGCTAATTAATTAATTACTAAGACTTATAAGCAATTTAAATATTATTTATTATTTATTAATTAAATATGTTGATTATTAAAATATCCTAATCTAGATCCAAGATCATAGGATATTACTTTTTGAAGAGTATTGGTTACTTCCGTCTTGATCGCCTTGTATTTCTACCTTTAGATCTTCTAGAGTATGATCCGCCTTGAACCGGACGTTGTGTGGGCAACGAGCTACCGGATCTTTCTTGGACAACCTTTGGATCGGACGATTTGTATCCCTCACAACTCTCGATTTTCTTTTCTTCAAGTTATTCTGATATGTAGCAAGAATAAAAGTGTTCTCTCAATTGTGGAATCAAAGACACAAGTCAAGATCCACAATTAAACACTTAGAAGAAAAAATCGAAATTCCTTGTGTATGAAAGTGATTAAAAATCGGCCAACACCCAAGATGTCCTATTTATAGAATCTTGGACTACTACTAGGGATCTAAAGGAGAATTATGGAAGGACTCCCTAATAAATTCATCTTACCTTATTAGGACTCTTCCTAATATAATGAATCTATTAATATCAACTTAGTCCACTAAAAAGTTGATATTGAACTTCCTACCAAAATCCCAAATTACGAAATTGGGCTCCTTATTAAATATATTATTTCCCGTGTTTAAGATATCAAACGTCCATTAATTAATTATAAGCTACTGACAGCTTTAATTAATTAATATCTTATCCAAGAGTAGTACCACTCGAACCTTATTATTATATCGGAATTAAATCCACCTGCAGGGTTTAATATACTAATGGTTATCGAGCTCCTCAAGGGGACATCATCAACCTGCACGAGTCGGGACATGATTTCTAGTAATAATAATAACTGTCGTATAAACAATATTATTGCCCAAGATACGAGGCTTATTGAGTCGATCATTTTGACTCTCACCTATGGTAAATCAAAGCAATAATTATTATAAATACACAATTAAATATTATATACTTAGAATTAAGAAATAATAATTATCCGAGATTTACGTTCTTCTTACAGTCAGTACAGAAGACACTATCTCACCTCGATCCAGTTCAACGTATGCAAATACGCTAATGTATGCTAATAGTCAAGACCAACTATTCTCAAGCATACACTACAACCCTTTATATAATTTGTCTAATAATTATATAGGTTGTGAACTATTATATTATTTTATAAGGCACCGATAATGTGATCTTCCGTGTGACACCAACACACCACATTATCTACAATATAAAATAATTAGACATTTCATTTGCATAACCATAACGTGAATAAATATGCAAAACATGTGATTAAATGTAATTAATATCCTCATAGGTAGTAACAGGGAAATTAGGTAATACAAGCATAAAGTATGCTTTGCAGTATACAATCCTAACACTTCCAACAACATTCTCATACGATAAGCCCGACACACAATGTCTTCCAATACAACTGTAAACCAAGTGCGGTAATAATACTAATACAGATGTCTTAGTCCTTCATTTATTTTATCCATACTGTACAGATTCCACGCTGTACAACATAACTCGAATAAAATAATATTAAACCACAGTAGTAGAAATTTCGGATATTACAGCCGGAAGCCGAGCAACAGGAAAAAGATGAAAGAAGACGTGCCTGGAAAAACAAGCTCAAGGCCCTGATTGGCGAATCAGAAGCCTCCCCCGCACCAATAAAGTCCGAAGAATGTCTACAGGCAGTCACTGACAGTGACTCGTCAGATGATGAATTCGAAGATAAAGCATATATGTGCTTCATGGCCAAAGACATACCGAAAGATGAAGATAGCGATGATGAGGTAAGCTCAACCTCAATTGCTCCTGCAAATGCATATCATATCTTTGAAAACATGATGAATGAGTTTAAAAACATTCAAAAGGCCCATGAGACATTGAAAAATGAAAACATACAGCTCCAAATTTCTAACCTAGACCTGAGGGAAGAAAACGACTTGCTGAAAGTGAATTACAAAAATATGTGTGTTGATTGTGAAAACCGCAAAGTCGATCACGAAAAACTCATGGAGAGAAATCATTAACATGCTCATGAACTAAATGAGGCTAAATCTCACAGTGAAAGCAAGACAAATGATTTTGTTCTCCTCCAAGATAAAATAAAAACTCTCGAAAAATGAGAAGGACAACTTGAGACCATCCTGAAATATTTCGAGAAATCATCTAAAAGGATGGAAGAAATTCTAAGCACCGGGCAACATGCTCATGATAAAAGTGTCTTAGGATACAGCTCATGTTCCAATAAAGGGAAAACTAGTACTGTGTTCGTCAGGGGTGTGGAATCCATTCCTGTATCGAAAGAAATCCCGAGTCCTGTGAAGGCACCTGTTGCACCAAGAACAGCAAAGGCTGCCATTCCGCCACCACAGTCATATTCCATACAGCGGAATCCTCATCCATTCAGACCTGTAAGGCGTAACCAACAGCATGCTCCCCGAGCATATCAAAAGGGCCAGCATCCGGTCAGAAAGAAGGCTGTACCTAAATATCAAAGGCCCACACAATAGTACTTCCAATAGTATAGCGTGCCTAGATATTAGATACAGGAGCCTCGTTATCCATCGCGAAAGCAGGTCACCGCTCAGTATCAGCAACAGCTTTGGGAATTCAACTGGAGACCCATAAGGCAAGCTGTAAGGCCGAAGAAAATGGATCCACCTCCAAGACGGCATTCGTACTGGATTAATAATAATAACCCTGAATTTTACATGCATAATCATTATCAAGGTTACAGTGACTGCATGCCTGCCCCACGTAGACATCGCAACTACGGACCTAAAGCATCCTACAGTAAACCCATTGCTGTCAGGAAAATCTGGGTACCTAAAGGCACTAGCACCCATGGACCCAACATTCAAAGGGGACCTAAATCTACCTAATTCATTTGCCTACAGGACATCTTAGAGAAGGACATCTGGTACTTCGACAGTGGATGTTCTCAGCACATGACAGGAGACAAAATCAAGCTGTCAGATTTTATAGAAGGTCGCGGTCCAAAAGTGCACTTAGGTGATAAATCAAAAGGAAGAACAAGAGGGAAGGGAACCCTGCTTGTGGGAAAATTCAAAGTCACCGAAGTAGCTTATGTTAAAGGCGTACATTACAATCTACTTAGTATTAGCCAGTTCTGTGATAAACAATTCTCGGTGAAATTCTATATAGATACTGTAGAGTCAAGAACATCCTAACCAAAGAAGTTGTGCTCAGAGGAAGCAGATCAGGTAATATGTATATTGCTGACTGGATGCCTACGAGCTCCACAATTCCTTGTTTTGTTGCCAAAGGCACTGCAGATCTAAGCTGGTTATGGCACAAGAGGTTGTCTCACATCAACTTCAAGACGATCAACTAGCTCTCCAAATAGGGAATGGTTAAAGGATTTCCCAATGTGTCATTCTAGAAAGACAGCATCTGTGGACCCTGTCAGAAAGGCAAGCAAATCAAGACCACCCTAAAGAGCAAATCTTACCTTTCCGCTCATAGAGTTCTAGAAATGCTACACATGGATCTCTACGATCCTGTAGAACCGGTAAGTTTGGGAGGTAAGAAATACTGTCTCGTTATTGTTGATGATTATTCCAGGTACACTTGGACAATATTCCTAAGCAAGAATAAGGAAACAACATCGAAGCTGCCTGAGCACCTGAAAAGGCTTCAAAATGAGAAAGGTTTGAGTATCATGTCCATTCGTTCTGACAGAGGTACTGAATTTACTAACCGCTTTATAGAGCAATACTGTTCGGAAAATGGGATACATCACGAATACTCATCTGCCCGCACACCTCAAGAAAACGGCATTACCGAGCGAAAGAACAGGACGCTCAAAGAAGCAACAAGGACCATGATTGCCGCAAGCAAGTTGCCACAGCGTTTCTGGGGTGAAGCCACCAATACAGCGTGCTACACACAAAACCGCTGTATCATCAACAAACACAACAAAACAGCATATGAGGTATAGAACAACAAAACTCCATTAGTTTCGTACTTTCACATATTTGGATGCAGGTGTTACGTTTTGAACAACGGGAAGGATCAACTTAGAACTTTCGATGAGAAATCGGATGAAGGAATATTTGTAGGATATTCCTCTGTCAGCAAAGCTTACAGGATCTTTAATAAATGGAATCTGACAATTGAGGAATCAGTACATGTAGTATTCGATGAACCTCATCATGATCCTACAGGAGTAGAGGATCTCACTCAGAATATCCAACAACTCACCATTGATAACCCTACAACTCCTATAGAGCCTGTCGTTGACTTAGAAATCAACCCCGCAGCTGTAAGAACAGAAGTATATGAAGCCGATCTTTGTCTGGTGAAGTGAAACTACAAAGAACTCAAGATACAGTATGGGACGCCGAATTAGAACCCGACAGAAGATGGTTGAGAGATTACCCACAGGAGTTGATCATAGGAAATATTGATGCTGGTGTATCTACTCACAGGAGAATACAGAGTACACAAGGAAATGTACTATGTGCACAAGAAGAACCTGAGACTGAGATATCTCCATTTCCTATATGGAAGTCTCTATCTGAACTTAGAAGACTTAACATGTGCACTATCGCTATATTCTTAGCTCAATCCGAACCTGTTTCCACCAAAGAAGCTCTAGATAATTCTCACTGGATTACATCTATGGAAGAAGAGCTTAATGGTTTCGAAAGAAACAATGTATGATATCTAGTACTCAAACAAGCACATCAAGCAGTAATTGGAACTAAATGGGTATTTAGAAACAAGAAGGATGGAAATGGACCCATTATCAGAAACAAATCCCGTCTAGTCGCACAAGGCTACAGACAGGAAAAAGGCATAGACTACGATGAAACTTTTGCCCCTGTTGCCAGACTAGAAGCCATTAGGATATTTTTAGCCTTTGCCGCCCATAAGAGTTGTATTGTTTATCAAATGGATGTCAAGAGTGCATTCCTGAATGGAGAACTTGCCGAAGAAATTTATGTTGAACAACCACCAGGGTTTGTCGACACAGAAGGCGGAGACCTTGTATACAGGCTAAAGAAAGCGCTGTATGACTTAAGCAAGCACCTAGAGCGTGGTATGAGACTCTGTCCCTGTATCTAACCGATAATGGATTCGAGAAAGATGCTGTGGACAAGACCTTATTTAAAATACAGGAAGGTGATGACCTCCTGATGGTTCAGATATATGTAGACGATATTATATTTGGTTCAACTAACCTTGCTTTATGTCAAAGGTTCTCTCATCTCATGCAAAG
The DNA here is from genome assembly GCA_033398695.1 of Orobanche coerulescens. Classification (NCBI taxonomy): domain Eukaryota; kingdom Viridiplantae; phylum Streptophyta; class Magnoliopsida; order Lamiales; family Orobanchaceae; genus Orobanche; species Orobanche coerulescens. The sequence goes on from CM065809.1 coordinate 159,701,306, forward strand.
TAAATTTGATATGAGTATGATGGCAGAACTTAGTTATTTTCTAGGATCGCAGGTAAAGAAGTTACCTACAGGGATATTCATCAACCAGAAAAAAATATAGCAAGGAGCTTCTCAACAAATTTGGGATGAATAACTCCAAATCATCGTCAACCCCCATGAGCACTTCCATGCAAATTAGTGCTGACGAAGCTGGAAAGCCGGTTGATCAATCACTCTATAGGAAGCTTATTGGCTCACTCCTATACCTAACGGCTAGCAAGCCCGATATCCAGTTTGTTGTAGGAGTGTGTGCTCGATATCAAGTAGAACCTAAAGCATCACACTTCATAACAGCCAAATAAATCCTGAAGTACGTCAAAGGAACATTCGATGTAGGACTTTGGTATCCTAAAGAAGGCGGATTTGATTTGGTTGGCTACAGCAACTCGGATATCGGAGGTTGCAAGCTAGATAGGAAGAGTACAAGCGGTACTTGTCACTTTATTGGACCTAGACTTGTATCTTGGTTCAGTAAGAAGCAATTGGCAAACTCACTTTCCACAGCTGAATTAGAATACTATGCTGCTAGTAGTTACTGTATGCAGATCCTTTGGATGCAACAACAGCTGTCAGATTATGGGATTGAAGCCAAAGAAACACCCATCATGTGCGACAGTACGAGTGAAATTGCAATAAAGCACAACCCTGTATTGCACTCGCGTACTAAGCATATCCATATGAAGCATCACTTCGTTAGGAATCATGTTGAGAACAAGGATGTTCGGTTGGAAAAAGTTCATACAGATATCCAGTTAGTTGACATCTTTACCAAGCCTCTCGGCACAGCAAGATTCTGTATGCTTCGACAAGAATTGGGTTTGCTACAGCCTGACTCCCTGCAAGTTTTTAATGCTTTTACTCAACAATTGAGGGGGAATGCTCTAAGACACACGAATACAGTATCCACCGTTAATTATATGTACACTCAGACATTCCAAACATCACTATAGGAACAAATAGACATATAATTAACGTGTGCAATAATTAAGGGGGAATACAGTATGACCCATGAATACAGCAGTAATCCTTAAATTGTTGTATGGAATTGAATCACGTATGTATCATTTAAGAGGGAACGCTGTATGTACGCGGATACATCATATACTATGGAATTCAATTAATATTATATTCTAATATTTTATCTATTTCAAAATAGATTTGAGTCCACGTGCCATGTTTTAAATCAAACATCTTTTGCATTAAATGCTTTGCGCAACATCTGGACAATTGTATCTCAAAGGCCGCGATTTTTCAAATTATTTTATAATTTCGCACCGACATTTCGAGCAATAAGGGAAGATGATACGTCAGATGTGGGACCCGCTCTCATTTCAAAATTGAATGGATAAGATGTACCCATTACGCTCAGTCCATCCTGTTCGTTCATTTTAAACGACGGTTCACATCCCTTAAATCTGACCGTTCACTATCTAGAAACCCTTCCCACCGCCCACTATAAAAGGATTGTATCTGCCCCGTTTGACTCTTTACGCTTTCTGCAAATTAAACGAGCCTTTGAGCAAATAATCTACATTTCACTGCAAATTTAACTACGATTTTCTTTGACTCTCACTTACTTTTCTTTGAGAAACTACTATGGCATCATCACAAACTTCCTCTTCATCTCTCAAGAAGACCGCCGCCATCATTGACGAAAGGATCTTTGCCAGATCTGTGGTTGTTGAGCGTGTTCTCTGTAATATCCAGAATGTCTACTACTGTTGTTTAATGTTATTTTATCCGAGTTATGCTGTACAGCGTGAAATCTGTACAGTATGGATAAAAAATTGAAGGACTGAGACATCTGTATTGGTATAATTGTCGTACTTGGTCGACAATTGCATTTGAGGATAGTATGTATCATGAGAATATTATTGGAAGGAGTATGTGTATTTGGTATGCCGTATGTTCGTATTCTGTATGTTGAGACGTTAGACAAGAATAGCTGAAAATGGCTAAGTGTAGCATTATTAGTGCACACTAATATACATACCTAGCGCACGCTATCGTGCAGGTTTAGCGGACGCTAATGGTAAAGGATAGCGGATGCTAGTACAGACCAGATCAGAAGGAATCTATGTGTGGACCCGGTCACTTTTGGCATATGTGCCGACGAGGTCAACAGATGTTTGTTGTGAAGGGTTAGCGCACCCTAACATCAGATCGGTCCAAAAGGAATCTTATCATAGTCAGAGATGTCGGCGTGTGGACCCGTATTCGGAGCATACAGACAAGCGAGTCGACTATGAGTAGCGCACGCTATGATCGGACACTAGCGTATGCTAAATAGAGGAGATTACGTAAGCTATTGCATGGACATTGCGTACGTCAATCATTGTATGCAGTAAGGAAGTAGCCTCTGGACTGCGATAGCGCACGCTAACAAAGACAGTTAGCGCACGCTAATAATAGTCAGTATATATATCAGTGCAGTTGGCCATTATTCGTCATTTCCATCCATTTCTTCATGTGAACCGATAGAGAGAGCCTTGAGAAATATTTGAGGTTCCCAAACACTGAGAGATGATGATCATTAACAAGATTAAGGTGGAGAGCATGGATTAAAGCCTTGTTCTTGAAGTTATTCATGATTCTTGGAAAGGAGTTCAATTGTTCTTCTGCTTGGTTCATCTATACAAGGTAATTTCGTATCCCTTTATTAGTGGTTTGTTTTTAAGGATGATTACTTGTGAGAAAGCGAGTTGGATTATCTTGTGATGATGTTATATAAGATTTAATGGGATTTTGATAAGAGTTCTTGGATGTTAATTAAGATTCTCCATACTTAAAGAATTGTGTCTCATTTAAACCCGATGAAAGATGGATTTCTGAATTATGTTGATTTCATATGAATCATGATGTGAAGTTGTATACCAGATTAAGTATGATATGATATGATGATTATGTATAGGAGGTGTTGGTGTTTTGTATATGAATAAGGGATACTCATAACTAGAGCTAAGATATGTGTTTTGATATAATATTCATATAAGAACACGAATATGATTTCGAGTATGGTGATGAGATTGAATTTGGAAAAGTTTATTGTTAATCTTGGAGCATGATTTCCTTTTCATTCGTATTCGTAGTCGCAAGGTGTTAGTCGATGCTTGGAATGCATGCAACTGTACAGCATTAGCGCACGCTAAGCTTACTAGCTAGTGCACGCTAACGGGAGCAACTTAGCGCACGCTACGTTAAGGGATTAACGTGCGCTAAGTCAACAAACAGTATAGTATATCCTATTTCGATTATGAATTTGTGATCGTTTAAGTTGGATTGATCAGACTAGTGGTTAATCGAGATATTGTTGAGCCGTTAGGTTTGTGAATTAGTTTTATTGATTGTTGATTGTTATCGAACGTGTTGTTTATCGAATTACTATAATAGGTTGAGAATATTGATCGGTGATTATAACCGTGTGTTGCGGTCGAGTTCGAGGATGTTCGTGAATCGCTTTGATCAGGAACGAGGAACTTGTAGACGAAGGCAATGGGATTGATAACGGCTTCATCGGTATCGAGGCAAGTTATTACTTGCTCAGTTTATAATATTTAATGAATGGTTTCCGTTTCATTCGTCTATAATTCATATATCAATGTTGTGATCGTGATCACAGGAGATTTGAGATTATAAGTTGTATTCGAGTTTTGGAAATTAAATCATAATGTATATGATTTACATTTGTTATTAGTATACTTGGTATCGAGGATACGTTGTGGTATAGATGAAGACGTGAATTATCTACCGTCCGTGATATTTTGGATCGTCGAATATTCAGAATAATGGTTCGTGATGGTTTAGACATCGAGATTTCTCTCGAAGGACTCGGGGCAAGTACTCTAATCATTTTTGTCATTTGAGTCAATTATGTTGTGATACATTCATGTATCGTTGTTGTCATGCATTTGTGCATTGTTGTTGTCGTACATTGTGTACTGTTGTTTTGTGCAGTTGTGTATTGTTGTCATATGTCCACCATGCATTGGTCTGACGGGATCAACATGGGATATCTATAGCTATGTGCGCTGGATCGTTGGACAAGTAATGCCACCATGCGTTGGTCCGACGGAATCATCATGGGGATCTATAGTTGTGTGCGTTGGATCATTGGATTACCATATGTGTTGTTGTTATTGTGCATATATATTATGGGTTGCCATAAGTATACAATGTTGTTATTGATGTGAGCATATTGACGTTGTCATATGTGTATGCATTTGTAGGTCTTGTGTTAGGACCATGTCTCGGATTAGATTGACGTGATTCGTCGTGGCATTTCATATCTTGAGGTATGTTCCGTATTTCCTTTGGTATTTGTCTTTGAAGGACAATCGATTATCGTCTTGAGATGTGATGATGTTACCCGACGGATTGGGTTGGACAGAGTTAGTAGATTTCGTAACAGTGAGTTATGATAATGTTTTGAGAACCTTGGGTATTGTTGAGATACAATACAGATATTTCAGTATGAGCTCATTGTGTTGTTGAAAGGAGACGAGATGTGAACTTTGGTAATTATTATCACGAGTTGGTAAAGTTATGGCGGTAAGATTACATTGGTCGTATTCTTACTTAGTATTTTCATTGGTATGTAATTATTAATGTGATGTGATGGTTATCATTGTTGGATTTTATGGTTGGCCCCGTCGTGGGCTTTCTTTTTAGGTTCTTAGATTATCGAGCTTGTAGCGGTCATGGAGAGATGAGCTTTCCGGAGGATACTGGCTAGGGCATGTATTTGTGTATTGAGTTTCCTGATCAGTTCTTGTATTTCGCTGCTAGAGTATTTTTAAATTATTTAGTTTTTCCGCTGCGTGAGTATTCTTAAATGGCCTATTGGTATCTGGTAACTTAGGTTACTTTGCCAATCGTTTTCTAAATCTATTCTGTCGGTACGTGTAAGCGATAACTTAACGTATGTTTTTTGAAACTGTTGAGCGTTGGTATTTCGGGACTTGTGATTTCAAATGAGATTTTACGACGGTTTTGATAAATGGATTTTATTAAGTCTCCGAATGTTTTTCAAGATAGTACCGCCGTTCGCCTCTTGGGCATTTGTAAATGTTTGCGAAAATTTCCTTTAGCCTTGTGGGTTCCATCTCGTGGCCCACATCACTGCAATATTCGTGGATGGCTCTGGGGGTGTTACATAATATGGTATCGGAGCTTAGGTTGTGAAAACCTAGGCCGTCGGGTCGAGTTGGGTTGTGCTTTTGTCGTGTCATTCGAGTTGTCGGTTGACAAGTGTTTGAGCTCTGGGCTTTTGTTGTTCACTCGGGCTTGTGCGTTATGTGACTTACCAGTGTGGTACTGGGGTTGTTGTAAACTTTTCAAAATGGTGTCAACGTGTTTCTTCAGATAGAGTTGTGTTGTGTTCTCGAGTTGAACTGAGTTTGCAAAATGTGTGTTTTGGAAATATCTGTGTCGAGTATTTTCTTGAGTCGATACATGTGCCAGTATCACGGGGAATCGTCGGCTTCACGATCTGTGAGTATTTGGATTTTTGAATTGCATTGAGATTTGTTGCCGTTCTAAGTTGATATGCTTTGAGATTCAGCAGAATATTATGCGTCATGGTATAAGGTGACAGGTTTGGGACAGGATTGACAATCTTGAGAAGTTATGATTTTGGAAATCAATATGTCGGTTAAGTTTCGGAATGGAATTGTGTATTCGGGAAAAGGACTGTGGATTGTTGAACAGGTAGTCTTGATAGTTCATTTTGTGATATATAAAACTGTTTTTGAGCATTTGAAAATGATACTTTTCAAAACGAATGTTTTAAGAATATTTTACGGAAAATAATTTTTGGGCCGAGACCCAATCAATTTTGAAATAGTTTTATAACTCAGGACTTGAGGTCCAGAAGGGTTTTCTACTTTAAAAACTTCTTGTACTGCGGAACGAAATACGGGCTGAGACCCTAATGTTTCAAAAGGATTTTCTGTTTTCTTAAAGCTCCCGAGATTTGTAAAACACTTTATCAATCGTTTATCTATTTCGTTTCTTCCTTTCGGAGTTTTGGTTTACTTGTTCAAATGAAACTTCTCGGGAAGTCTTTCGCTCTGTTGAATTGTTTCCACGTTTTGTCAATGCATAATTGAGGTAATCCAGGATGGGTTAATGGTTGACGTTGCGAGTCATATGTGGAAAAGGAGTTTTTGTCGGAGTCTATACATTAAAATTTTGGAACTCTATCCTGCGGTTATTAGATGGAATATCAGTGGATATTGGTGACGAACCGAATTGGTATACAGGAGTATGGATGTGGTCAATCATTTGCATAGTTTTTATTTTAAAACTTCGAAATCATGTGGATTCAAAGGAAACTGTTATCGAATACTTGGCATCAGCGAGCCGATTTATTTTTTTCGAAAATTGATTTTGTGGTCTTACCAAAATTTATGTTTTGAGTTTTGAAATTCTTGAAAGAACTTTTGAAAATTTGTCTTCTTGACAATACTATATGATTTCAAACTGGTTTTGAAAATGTGATTGTTATACATACATATATTTAGTGCATAATGCATATCATGGTGAAGTTATGAGTGTGACTCACGAACTGGATAAGACATCAGTATGGTACGAGGAAAAGAGATTCGAACTTCAGTATGGTGGTTTGGTTATCCAGGATGATCGGTTGATTGATCGGATAAGAGAAATATGCTGCGTGTTGTAGATACATGCACATAATATGATTTTGTAACTTTGGATTTTGTGAAACCGGGACATATGTGCTATGTGATTCCATTGGTATGGTAGTAGCGCGATTTTGCCATAGTGATTTTTGAATGATTTCTTTGTAAGTGTAGATTTAGGGATGGTGACCCCATGCTGGTTGTTTTGGATATTGAGTGGTCATTCCCACTCCATGTAAGATTTGGTATGTTCGCCGATTTGTGATTGGTTGTTCGTATGCCGAGGGGTATGTTCATCAGTCGGTTGTGTTTTGTTGAGATCCACTGTATGTGATTTGTTTAACATTTTGAGAATTTTGTTCGTTCGTATATTGGTTTCTGTGGTTCTGTGTTGATCATGTTGGAGCTTACCGTGTGAGGGTATTCCTGATTATCGTTGATCGTTCGTTGGTAATATTGGAGTTTATCATGTTGATGATATTCTTGATTGTGTTTTGACCTCTGGATGGTCACATTGGAGTTTATCATGATGATGATATTTTCGATAGTGTTTTGACCTTTGGTTGGTCATATTGGAGTTTATTCTCAGCTACGTTTTGACCTTTGGATTGTTCGTATTAGAGTTTATCATGTCGATGATATTCTCGGGTAATTTATTAGTTGATGATTGCGGGTGATCATCTGAGCGTTCAGATTTTGTGTCGATATTTCGGGATTCGTTGCCATTGTGTTGAGCAGTTGTTTCACAGATGTATCATGCATTATTAATTGTATCAGAATTGGGACTTGATTGTGCAATCAGACAGACAGGATGTGACACGAATAGATTATTTCATCCGAAGATGGTATATTTTTGTTGAAACTCATGGAATGTGATTGCAAGCGTATTGAGGCTTTACAGTGGAGTCACTTGCTAGTATCTCAGGAGATCGTCGACTTTGCGCATTTGTAAGTATGCTGTTTTGGTTATTTGTTAATAATGATGATCGATCATTGTCGTGATGGTTACGGAATATTTTGGGTTGAATGATTTGTTTGTTTATTTATGATGTATTGCAAGTTTCGAGGACGAAACTTATTTTAAGTGGTGTAGTATGTAATATCCGGAACTTCTGCTACTGTTGTTTAATGTTATTTTATCCGAGTTATGTTGTACAGTGTGGAATCTGTACAGTATAGATAAAACAATTGAAGGACTGAGAAATCTGTATTGGTATAATTGTCGTACTTGGTCGATAATTGCATTTGAGGATAGTGTGTATCATATGAGAATATTATTGGAAGGAGTATGTGTATTTGGTATGCCGTATGTTCGTATTCTGTATGTTGAGACGTTGGACAAGAATAGCTGAAAATGGCTAAGTGTAGCATTATTAGCGCACGCTAATATACATGTCTAGCGCACGCTATCGTACAGGTTTAGCGCACGCTAATGGTAAAGGATAGCGCACGCTAGTACAGACCAGATCAGAAGGAATCTATGTGTGGACCCGGTGACTTTCGGCGCATGTGCCGACGAGGTCAACGGATGTTTGTTGTGAAGGGTTAGCGCACGCTAATGCATATTGTTAGCGCACGCTAACATCAGATCGGTCCAAAAGTAATCTTATCCTAGTCAGAGATGTCGACATGTGGACCCGTCTTCGGAGCATACAGACAAGCGAGTCAACTATGAGTAGCCCACGCTATGATCGGACACTAGCGTACGCTAAATGGAGTAGATTACGTATGCTATTGCATGGGCATTGCGTACGTAAATCATTGTATGCAGTAAGGCAGTAGCCTCTGGACTACGATAGCGCACGCTAACAAAGACAGTTAGCGCACGCTAATAATAGTCAGTATATATATCAGTGCAGTTGGCCATTATTCGTCATTTCCATCCATTTCTTCATGTGAACCGATAGAGAGAGCCTTGAGAAGTATTTGAGGTTCCCAAACACTGAGAGATGATGATCATTAACAAGATTAAGGTGGAGAGCATGAATTAAAGCCTTGTTCTTGAAGTTATTCATGATTCTTGGAAAGGAGTTCAATTGTTCTTCTTCTTGGTTCATCTATACAAGGTAATTTCGTATCCCTTTGATAGTGGTTCGTTTTTAAGGATGATTACTTGTGAGGAAGCGAGTTGGATTATCTTGTGATGATGTTATATAAGATTTAATGTGATTTTGATAAGAGTTCTCAGATGTTAATGAAGATTCTCCATACTTTAAGAATTGTGTTTCGTTTAAACCCGATGAAAGATGGATTTCTGAATTATGTTGATTTCATATTGTTGCTACCCAAAATATTATCCGGAGATAGATATTGCTGGAATGGATGGATAGCAAACAAATGCGAGAACACTTCCGTGGGAAAAGTAAATAACACAAGATTTGCCGGGGTTGTTAGTCTCGGGCTTGAATGCTCTCGCGATATATTATTAATACAAATATTCGGGGATACAAGTATTAATGTAAGAGTACAATTACAATGAGTGTAAAGACCCTTGTTATCTTAGCTAGTGAGCGTGTAGATTGCCGGAAGAACCAGATATGATGCTCTGTGAGTTCTTTTAACAACGTTGATGAGCTGTAACGACTGTGAGAAATCGACAGTGTCTCACGGTGTGTAGCTGCTGAATGTTTGAGCTCCTGGGCTTGTGAATCTCTTTGAATCTGCACTGTGGAGACTTCTTGCCTCTGCCGACCGTCATCTGGTTGAGAGGTACTGAGAGAGAAATCCTGAAGTAGATTCGGGAGAGGAAGCTGGGAGCTTGAAAGTATGTCTGGTTTTATGTATTTTCTCTGAACTTAAATGGAGAATGCGTGAACCGACTGAAGAATTCGTGAACCGAATGGAGAATTCGTGAACCGAATGGAGAATTCCTGAACTGAATGGAGAATTCCTGAACCGAATGGAGAATTCCTGAACCCCTTTCCTATAGATGGAGGTTTTATATTTATAGCACTTGGAGATGCCGGGCGATCGCCTTTGCTGTATTATAATAAGCGGGCGATCATCTTTCAGCACATGGGCTTGTCTCCTTAAAGTCTGCAGGGGTTGCTGGCAGTAAGCTGTGCGGTCCAATGAGAAGTCTGCATGCATCCGAGTCGCTGTCACGGGCGGTCCCACCTTGTACCTTTCGGCGGGCTTGTCGGTAGGTGAGAAGGTGGTGACAGGCTGTGGTCAACGATCCATGAAACGCGGCGCCTGTCGCGGATTTACACGTGGGCGCTGCTTTGGGGTCCAGCCTTTGTGGACTTTGACGGACGATGGTCTCTGTTTGGGGCGTAGGACGGTCGTCCTTAGACGGACACCAGAGTCGATCGCTAGATGCCAACGGGCGATCGCCTTGGGAGTCCATCGCTAGACACATGAAGGTGGTCTGGTATATTCGCTTAGGCGAGTTCTCCATAGTTTGATTGGTTGTGGACTCGGTCGCTCGGCCTTGCAGTCGATCGCCTGTCGAGGTGAATAAATCTCGACACAACAATTGCCCCCCAGCTCGCTCCTATGTTGGAAACGTGGGGTGAGGTGGTTCTGCTGGCGATCGCTGAGTTTTGACGAGTGACTCTGCATTTTACTGAAGTGGCGATCATCTTTGAGCTGATTGATTCTGAATTTGGATGACCTTATAGGTCGATGAAAAGAGCGGGGAATAGCAGCGGATGCGGAAAAGTCTCCGGGACACGTGTCGGGTTCCTATTGGAGGAGACCGACGGTCATTTATGACTCCTCGTCTGATGCGTCCTTGAAAAGACGTGTATGCGGGTTTCAAGGGGGTCAATAAATGCGACGGTTGCACTTCAACCCTTGAGACTCTCCTTAATTGCACTGAAGTCCCTGCCATCTCCTATAAAAAGGTGTAGGGCTGCAGTGTTCTTTTTTACGCGCATTTATCGGAGAAAGAAGGATTTTGCTGAAGATTTTTCTGGAGACTTTGCTGCCGATCGTCGGTCGATTAAATCTTAGGTAAGACGAACACTTTTTTTCTCCTCTTTTATTCAAAAATGGCTGGAACATCTTCTTCACACGGAGTGGGCACTTTCTCCGCCGCTGGTACTTCTAATGTCCGGGGAGGATCCTCCGCAGAGTTCCATCTGGAGACGGCCGCTGAGGCTATTCGGGCCGGTATCGACCCTGCGGAAGTTGAGGCGCTGTTCAATGAGGCCAACGTGGCTAAGGAGGCGGCCGTTGAACACAGACGCTCGCATACGGAGAGAGATCTAGCGGTGGGGGGGCCCTATTGGGAGCGGCATAGTGCCTTTGGCCAGGCCTATGTGGCCTTTGCTGAGATTATGGAGAGGCTGGCCGGTCCGTCTCCAAGATTCGATTTTCGGGAGTATTCGATCACTCACCCTTACCAGTTTGCTAAACGGTCGCAGTTTCGGGCTGCGCAGCGATCTCTGTGGTCTCTTGGCCAAATCAGGAGTTCGGCGACCAGGAAAGACCTGGCCGTCTGGAGGACGAGGTACCACGTTCCTTCAGATGTGGATCTATTTGCGCCGGCGGAGAATGAGCGAGCCGACCAACCCCGATGGGTATGGTTGCCGTGAACGAGGCGATTATGGAGGCCGGGCTGCGTTTCCCTATATCTTTTGCTGTCTCCCATCAGCTGGCTGCTTCGAACGTGGCGCATCTACAGCTGACGCCAAATGCTTGGCTCCAGATAATCTGCACTCCCACCTTGTTCGGCGGTCACCGACTGTACCACCTCCCTTCGCCGTCAGAGATGAACCACCTGTTCAAGCTGACGGCTCAAAAAGGGTCGGTCGGAGGCCATCATATACAAGGCCGATTCGGTCGAGTGATCCTGGGAGTCCCGAACAAGGTGTGGGGCGATCTGGCGAAGTGGTTCTGGGTCGCCGGTGCCTGGAAAGCCTCAGCGAGCGACCACCCTACTGGCGAGCTGGAGATCTCCACTAGCTTTCGGGAGAGGAATCCCGGTAAGGGTTCAGACTCTCCTTTTGTTCAGATATGTTCTGAACTGATCTAATTTGATTTCGTTTTTGTAGGTTTCCACATTCCGGCGATCGAGGAGCTACCTTTTGATTTCCTGGTCGTCTGGGAGCGGATACGAAGTTTGCCGGACGACGACTTGGACTCTAGCCGGATCAACAAGGAGAGTCGTTGGTTGTCAGCTCGGCTATTCCATTTTCCGAGACATCTCTTGGTCTCAGGTACGAATTTCTACGAACTCCATTTTCTGGGCGATCGTCCTGTTGGAGGAATAGGTCTAACTGTTGTTTGATTGTTCTCATTTGTAGAGGTTCGTTTTCCTCGCTTTTTGGAGCCCCCACTGGAGATAGCTATGTCGAACCCTGGAGTATTGGGACGTCTTCGCCAGAAGAAGTCCTCTCGAGCTCCTCCTGTGGTTACCTATCATTCCGGAGGTGGAGCCTCGCGTAGAGCCGATCGTGGTTACCTATCATTCGACAAAATTGAAGACCGTTGTTCCTTCGGAGAATGAGCCTACTCCCTCCGCGGCTTTCTTACGGGAGATGGTGATCGCCGAGACTGAGACCCCTCGTGGGAAACCATACTTCGGCCGCGATCCCGAGAGAGCCGAGAGGTAAACTTTGCTTGCTGAGTTGAAACTTGTCATTTGCGTGGGAGATGTGTTAATTCCGTTGTTTTGATGCAGAATCTGTAGCACTGACCCGTCTTGTCCGCCGATGGTGCGGGATTTCCTTGTGAGCCGATCTCCTCGCCAATCCTGTGATATCCCGTTGTACGTCAACCGGGCCGTTTCCGCTTTACCGAAGGCCTGGATGACCGATCTGGATACGATCGCTCGTCAGCGATCTGGGAGTACAATGCAGGCTGCTTTCGCCCTTTCTCTTCAGGCGGCGACCATGGCTGCCCAGGCTGTGCAGGAGTATGAGGGGCGTCCTTCCACTACTCGCCTGCAGGCGGATCTCGAGGCGGCTCGGAAAGAGAACGTCGAGTTCGCCGACAAGATTGTGGCATTGGAGAAGTACTCCTTGGATGTAGCTAAGCGGGCGAGCCAAGAGCTTGAGCTGGCGAGACGGGAGGCCGAGATGGCTCGGGTGACGGTTGACCGATTTCGGGATCGAATGATAGAAGCCGTACGCTCGCAGACGGCCGCTGAGAAGGAGGCCGATCGACTGAAGGTGACGATTGCTCGGCTGACTAGCGAGCTGGCAGAGTCGAGGGAAAAGACGGCTGCAAGGGAGGCCGAGCTCCAAGGTGCGCAACAGGCGATAGCGGAGCTGAAAGGGGAGGTAGAGGCGACCAAGGCCAATCCCTTTCTTAACTTAGAGTTTGTCAGCGAGTTTGCCTATTATATGGCGTTCGCTGACTCGATCCGAGCTGCTAAGAAGGGAGGGTTGGAGGTCGGCCCTCTTGCTGAGAACTTCAAGGCGTATGCCTTGGAGCATCCTCTCCATCCTGCTTTCTCCTTGCCGATCTTGGATCTCGCGGATATCGGTGTGGATTTGAGCTGGTATCCGACTCCGGCGAACCTGGTTCATCCCGACGCTCCGGAGGACGGGGAGGCCACTCCGGAGGCTGAAGGCGAAGGCCAGGCAAGGGCCTGAGGCGCTTCGTTTTTTGTTTGTTTTAGCTTTTCTTGCCTTGTAACTTTGTAGCTTTCTTTTTGTAGTACTTAGGCCTTCGGGCGACCATGTATTCTGATCCTTCAAGTAATGAAATGAACATTTGATTCTCCGATTTATAACTTGAATGATTGCTATTTTTGAGTCTTTTGCTTGACTTTGTACAAATATGTGAGGAGAGATCGTTGCAAGTGTAGGTCTACGTGAATTGATAAACTCATATAGATAACTTTTACAACAAATTCGATCGCTGCACGAACATCTGAATAATTGCCGATCTCCGTATGTGATTAGATAGGGACGATCTTCGTATAGGTAGTCCGCACTCTTCCCCCTTGTTTTTGTTCACTTAGTGAAAGTAAGGGGATGAAAATAACTCGTTGAGTGAGCGGTCTTCAATTTTGTCGAATCCTCTAGGAAAGTTGTCCATCTCGGTCTTGAGGAACCGTGCACGATCGCGGAGTTCGATGGACTGATCTCCACGACCGTGTCTTGTGCGCGAGCGACATTGCATGTCTCGTGGCTCATTTTATTGTGAGGGTCCTCCATTAGGCTGCGCCTCATCTCGTATTTAAATTAAGGGCGTGCGGTCTTGGTCTGGAGGAGTCCTTGCGCGGGGCGTCGTCGGATTAATCGACTCCACGTCCGCGGCTTGTTAGCTCTTTTCTACCTCGGATCGTCATGTTAGATGGCAATCCTCGATGGTATACGTTGAGACGGGGGTAGGGATGCATCGCATTGTCCGTGAGGGATCCACCATGTTGAGTGATGGACCTTCGAGGGCGGGCGATCGTGTCTATTGATTTGTTTGGAGGGTCCTTCGACTACGCCCGCCTCGTATTTAAACGAAGGGCGAGCGATCTCAGCCCAAAGGAACCTTGCATGGCCTAAGCAGTTGGTTCCATCGACCACCAGGACCATGACTGCACTCTTCCACCTCAGATCGTCATGTTAAATGCCGACCTTCGACGGTGTACGTTGTGTGGGGGAGGCGATCTCGTGCCTTAGTCCAACATGTTAGATGATGAACTGTAGATGGCGAGCGAGTCCTCCAGTTTTTCAAAGCGGTAGATCAGGCAGTAGCCTTTGTTCAATGAGGTGGGAAATCGAGGAGAGACTTCCGAAGTTCCCTTCTCTTGATTGAAGCATGTAGAGACGGTCGCCGAGGTTGATCGAGGGGTTGGCTCGTATGAGCTTTCCCGTGCTGTTCGCGTTCGACTTGGGCGGCCGTATTGGGAGATTGGTGGGGCTCCGGGTAAGCTAATAAACTGTCCAACATGCCCTCCTCGAACAATCTCCAGAGTTGTTTGAGGAGGTCGCGACATTGGTTGGTGCTGTGTCCGGGACTCTTATGGTAGGCACAATATTGATTGTGGTCCAGATGATCGTGGTCCCTTATCGCCTTTAGCTTGTTCAGCGGTTCGCGCCCCCTTGATGGCGTAGAAAATATGGGCCGAAGTTCGGTTGAACTTGTGGAGGAGATGGGATTCCATATCCTCGAAGGCCTTGTGGTCGCCGGATGACTTGGCGACTGTCTTTTCGGTATTGGCAATCGCCGTCTTTCGGACAGGAGGAGGTGTTTCCTCGCCTAGGCGGAGGGTGAGTAGCCTTTGCCTGGCCAGAAAGTCGGCAGCCTTAGCGCGGAAAATCGCGTAGGTTGGGGGAATATCCTTGGTGAGATGCCTAAACATGGGTGAATGACCGTAGAATCCCCCCAGGACCGAGTAGAGAGCGAGCTCGTCACTGACGGGTTCGCCGGTGAGGATGATTTCGTCCACTCGGTCGATGTAATCTGCGTCGGTTTTGTCTTCCCCCTGCCTGATTTTCATCACGCGGTGGGGGCCTTCTGGTCTGGCGACCTTGGTGGCGAAGTACGACGTGAAGTCATTCGCCAGTTTCTCAAAGGAGATGATCGATCGTGGTGGTAGTGATACGTACCACCTATGGGCCAGCTCGCCCAATGTTAATGCGAAGATTCGGCACTTGGTTGCATCTCTTGCCCCACACCCGGTCATGTAAATTCAGAATTTACTTAGGTGGGTTTTGGGGTTCGATCTCCCTTCATACAGAGGTGTTTTGGGAGGGGCGATCCTTGGTTGTACGAGGGCGAGCTCGATATGGACCGCGAGTGGCTCGGTCGGCCCGATGATCTTTCTGCTGGTGCTTGCCCCAGTGTCCAAGAGTGCTTTCATCTCGTCGAGCTGGCGTTGCATAGCGGCTATCGCCGTGGCCTGGCTGCTCACGGATCGGTGCTCGGAGCGGGAGCCGAGGTGATAAAGTACTGATCCTCTGGCGATCAGAGCGGGAGTCAGACGGCTGATCTGTATTCGGCTGGGAGTTGGGTAGGCCGAACTCCTGGTGACGGACTCAGATTCCGTCGTCTCGTGGTTGAGGCCAGAATGACCCGGTCGCCATGATGGGTCGCGTCCCAAGCGACTGAATACGGATCCGTCCGGTCGTGCGAGGGCCTTTTCTAGCGAATCAGGGCTTTCGACGATCTCTTGCCCAGTAGCCCGTTGAATTTCCATTTTCCCATGCGGCGGATGGTCGAGGGAGTTATTGCGGGCGATGCGCATGCTCTCCGTCGTTCCTTTAGGATGGCCATAGCCTCCTCGATCTGTTCCTCGGTTTGGAACTGGTCGAGTGAGAGGTCGGGGCCACCCCTCAGGTGCGGGATCGAGAGTCTCGCATTGCCGTGGCTTCCCCCGACCGTCGGCTGGGGTTCGGATTGAGCCGGGATATGGTGTCCGGCGGATCGGAGAGCGGCTCTCTTCGATGTAGTAGCGGGCGACATGGTTCTTAAGGCTTTCTTTGAAGCGCAGTGAGTGTCACTTCAAGTATATGCCCCGAGAACAGTGAGTGTTCTTCGGTACGGTAGGAATAAAAATGAAGGTATAGATCCCCTTCCTCTAGCGCCAATTGTTGCTACCCAAAATATTATCCGGAGATAGATATTGCTGGATGGATGGATAGCAAACAAATGCGAGAACACTTCCGTGGGAAAAGTAAATAACACAAGATTTGCCGGGGTTGTTAGTCCCAGGCTTGAATGCTCTCGCGAGATATTATTAATACAAATATTCGGGGATACAAGTATTAATGTAAGAGTACAATTACAATGAGTGTAAAGACCATTGTTATCTTAGCTAGTGAGCGTGTAGATTGCCGGAAGAACCAGATATGATGCTCTGTGAGTTCTTGTAACAACGTTGATGAGCTGTAACGACTGTGAGAAATCAACAGTGTCTCACGGTGTGTAGCTGCTGAATGTTTGAGCTCCTGGGCTTGTGAATCTCTTTGAATCTGCACTGTGGAGACTTCTTGCCTCTGCCGACCGTCATCTGTTTGAGAGGTACTGAGAGAGAAATCCTGAAGTAGATTCGGGAGAGGAAGCTGGGAGCTTGAAAGTATGTCTGGTTTTATGTATTTTCTCTGAACTTAAATGGAGAATGCGTGAACCGACTGAAGAATTCGTGAACCGAATGGAGAATTCCTGAACCGAATGGAGAATTCCTCAACCGAATGGAGAATTCCTGAACCGAATGGAGAATTCCTGAACCAAATGGAGAATTCCTGAACCCCTTTCCTGTAGATGGATGTTCTCTATTTATAGCACTTGGAGATGCCGGGCGATCGCCTTTGCTGTATTATAATAAGCGGGCGATCGTCTTTTAGCACATGGGTTTGTCTCCTTAAAGTCTGCAGGAGTTGCTGACAGTCAGCTGTGCGGTCCAATGAGAAGTCTGCACGCGTCCGAGTCGCTGTCACGAGCGGTCCCACCTTGTACCTTTCGACGGGCTTGTCGGTAGGTGAGATGGTGGTGACAGGCTGTGGTCAACAATCCATGAAACGCGGCGCCTGTCGCGGATCTACACGTGGGCGCTGCTTTGGGGTCCAGCCTTTGTGGACTTTGACGGACGATGGTCTCTGTTTGGGGCGTAGGACGGTCGTCCTTAGCCGGACACCAGAGTCGATCGCTAGATGCCAACGGGCGATCGCCTTGGGAGTCGATCGCTAGACACATGAAAGTGGTTTGGTATCTTCGCTTAGGCGAGTTCTCCATAGTTTGATTGGTTGTGGACTCGGTCGCTCGGCCTTGCAGTCGATCGCCTGTCGAGGTGAATAAATCTCGACACAACACATATGAATCATGATGTGAAGTTGTATTCCAGATTAAGTATGATATGATATGATGATTATGTATAGGAGGTATTGGTGTTTTGGATATGAATATGAGATACTCGTAACTAAATCTAAGATATGTGTTTTGATATAATATTTGTATAAGAACACGAATATAATTTCGAGTATGGTGATGAGATTGAATTTGGAAAAGTTTATTGTTAATCTTGGAGCATGATTTCCTTTTCATTCGTATCCGTAGTCGCAAGGTGTTAGTCGATGCTTGGAATGCTTGGAACTGTACAGCATTAGCGCACGCTAAGCTTATTGGCTAGCGCACGCTAACGGGAGCAACTTAGCGCACGCTACGTTAAGGGATTAATGTGCGCTAAGTCAACAGACAGTGTAGTATATCCTGTTTCGGTTATGAATTTGTGATCGTTTAAGTTGGATTGATCAGGCTAGTAGTTAATCGAGATATTGTTGGGCCGTTGGGTTTGTGAATTAGTTTTATTGATTGTTGATTGTTATCGAACGTGTTGTTTATCGAATTACTGTAATAGGTTGAGAATATTGATCGGTGATTATAACCGTGTGTTGCGGTCGAGTTCGAGGTTGTTCGTGAATTGCTTTGGTCGGGACCGAGGAACTTGTATACGAAGGTAATGGGATTGATAATGGCTTCATCGGTATCCAGGCAAGTTATTACTTGCTCAGTTTTTAATATTTAATGAATGGTTTCCGTTTCATTCATCTATAATTCATATAGCAATGTTATGATCGTGATCACAGGAGATTTGAGATTATAAGTTGTATTCGAGTTTTGGGAATTAAATCATAATGTATATAATTTACATTTGTTATTAGTATACTTGGTGTCGAGGATACATTGTGGTATAGACGAAGACGTGAATTATCTACCGTCCGTGATATTTTGGATCGTCGAATATTCAGAATAATGGTTCGTGATGGTTTAGACATCGAGATTGCTCTCGAAGGACTCGGGGCAAGTACTCCAATCATTTTTGTCATTTGTGTCGATTATGTTGTGATACATTCATGTATCGTTGTTGTCATGCATTTGTGTATTGTTGTTGTCGTACATTGTGTACTGTTGTTTTGTGCAGTTGTGTATTGTTGTCATATGTCCACCATGCATTGGTCTGACGGGATCAACATGGGATATCTATAGCTGTGTGCGCTGGATCGTTGGACAGGTAATGCCACCATGCGTTGGTTCGACGGGATCATCATGGGGATCTATAGTTGTGTGCGCTGGATCGTTGGATTACCATATGTGTTGTTGTTATTGTGGATATATATTATGGGTTGCTATAAGTATACAATGTCGTTATTGATGTGAGCATATTGACGTTGTCATATGAGTATGCATTTGTAGGTCTTGTGTTAGGACCATGTTCGTATGTTGTATTGATCTGATCTCGGATTAGATTGACGTGATTCGTCGTGGCATTTCATATCTTGAGGTATGTTCCGTATTTCCTTTGGTATTTGTCTTTGATGGACAATCGATTATCGTGTTGAGATGTGATGATGTTAGCCGATAGATTGGGTTGGACAGAGTTATTAGATTTCGTAACAATGAGTTATGATAATGTTTTGAGAACCTTGGGTATTGTTGAGATACAATACAGATATTTCAGTATGAGCTCATTATGTTGTTGAAAGGAGACGAGATGTGAACTTTGGTAATTATTATCACGAGTTGGTAAAGTTATGGCGGTAAGATTACATTGGTCGTATTCTTACTTAGTATTTTCATTGGTATGTAATTATTGATGTGATGTGATGGTTATCATTGTTGGATTTTAAGGTTGACCCCGTCGTGGGCTTTCTTTTTAGGTTCTTGGATTATCCAGCTTGTAGCGGTCGTGGAGAGATGAGCTTCCCGGAGGATACTGGCTAGGGCATGTATTTGTGTATTGAGCTTCCTGATCAGTTCTTGTATTCCGCTGCTAGAGTATTTTTAAATTGTTTATCTTTTCCGCTGCGTGAGTATTTTTAAATGGCCTATTGGTATCTGGTAACTTAGGTTACTTTGGCAATCGTTTTCTAAATCTATTCTGTCGGTACATGTAAGCGATAGCTTAACGTATGTTTTTTGAAACTGTTGAGCGTTGGCATTTCGGGCCTTGTGATTTCAAATGAGATTTTACGACGGTTTTGATAAACAGATTTTATTAAGTCTTTGAATGTTTTTCAAGATAGTACCGTCGTTCGCCTCTTGGGCATTTGTAAATGTTTGCGAAAATTTTCTTTAGCCTTGTGGGTTCCATCTCGGGGCCCGCGACGCTGTAATTTTCCTGGATGGCTCTGGGGGTGTTACATTCTCGCTAAAGGAGACGATGTCGAATCCATGGAGATCATCGTTTTGAGGGTTCGTCAACAAGGCCTCTATCGCCTTGGAAGTCACAATCTTGAGCGCTATGATGTGTAAATGGTTGAGGAATTTTACCTCAACGCCTCTGTTCGTTTCTTTTCTCTTGCACAGGGAGGAAATGTCATTGACATTTCTACCACCGTCCGCGGAGTGGAGATCTGCGTGGACCAAGAGTTGATGCAAAACCTCCATAGGCTGCCTGCTGATGGCCTATCTATGGAGGAGCTTGAGAGTTTTGGGTCTCAAGAAATTCTCACCAAATATTGGGGACTATTCTCTGGTTCAGCATCGGATGAGAATGTCCATGCTTCATGCCACAAGAAATGCTTTTGCCTTCCATTTGTTTACTTACAGGATTTCTGTTGTCGTGTGATTGAAAACAGGACAGGTGCTTTCGAGATGTGCACCAACCTGAGATTTCGAATGATGGTTGCCATCATGTCCTACGAAAAGGTCAACTGGTGCCAGATTGTTCTTAAAAGGTTGCAGGAAGAAGTCTCTAAACCTGCCTCTCAGAAGAAGTCTTTTGGTCTGATTCTTAATAATATTCTGACCAAGTGCGGTGTTCCACAAGCAAAGGAAGCGAAGAAAATAAATTCGAGAAAATATATTGGAGGATCCAGGCCCTCACAAAGAACATCTGATTGCGAACCGGCCATTTGTCCGAACTATGCCCCTTTCTGCTGATCCAAAGGACATGACTCCGAAGTCCGGGAGCGAGGAGACTTCAAAGAAAAGGAAGAGATCTCTCAGCAAGACTCCCATTGCTGCTGAGAAGCCGAAAAGGAAGCTAAGAAGGCTTACAAAAGTTAAGACTACAGAGATGACAACAATCTCAGTAGATGCTCTTTCGAAAGTCCAACTCACTGAAACCATCCCCCAGGGCGCAACCCCTGCGGAAGAGATAACTGCTACTGATCAAATGGTAGATCCCGAGCCATTGGCGGCAACGATGTATGAATAGTTATCTACCAACATTGAAGACTTTGGCGAGCCGACTGCCCCTTTGGAGCCAACAACTACATCTCCTGTGTGGGATTCCACATCCGTAAAGGATCCATCTCCCTACAGGGTACCAACCCCTGTTCAGGATCCCTCTCCGATACAGGCTCGCATAACTGTAGCGGATTCCATTTCTACAGTAGACCCATATACTGCACGGAGCCCCTCCCCCGATACTATAATTTACAAGACTTTGTTGTCAGTCCAAATCGAACAGGCCTACGAGCGATTCGTACAGTGGAAATCATACAGGGTCCCCCCTTATGAAACTTTGTACAACTGGAAGGAGTGGAAAGAAGAAGAAAGGTTTGTTCTGGAGGTAACAGAGTCTCAGGATGTTGAAGTCCTAATCCAATGAGACAACCTTTGTTGTAAAGAGCTGATTTTGAACCATCTAATGGACAAAGCTGATGCTCGAAAGAAAGGGAAATCTATGTCCGATGAAACAATTCCTGTCAGTCCAAAATCAGACAGCAACTCTGACGACGACGATGACGCCTTCCAGGCTGGTCTGAGGATGAGCCGTGAAGAAGCGAGAGAACAGGAATTTTCAAGAACACAACATCATCAAGGAGAAGGTACATCAAGTCACTATCAGTCCGCTTCCGAACAGCAAGAAACCGTTCAAGACATCGAGGAATCAGTCCCTCTTGTCGCGGAGGAACAAACAATTTCTCAACAAGCACCTGAGCATGTCGCCAACGACCAAGCCCGCGCCATCCCGCAATAGGAATCAGTCCCTCTGCCCGAGCAGGCGGGAGCTAAGAGACAACAAGAGGAATCAGTCCCTCCTGTACCCATGTCTACAGAAACCATTTCGGAACAGGAAGAAACAGTTATCCCTATCGCCGATCAGTTCTAACAGCCGCAAGCTGAGACAGCCCCTGCCGGCCCTGCACCTTCACCCATTGAAGTGGAATATGATGAAGGTTTCTTACCCAAGGATGAACCGCAATGACCGTGAAACCATGTGGTCGTCAGATAGCTCAACGGAGCTGGAGAAAAAAAGCCTAGCTCTCCAGCCATACATGAGCAACTCCATGCTCTTGGTCTCCAAACTGTCTTCATACAGGATGCTGTGAATGTGCTGCAGACTATTGAAAAGGAGATCAATTGGTTGCATGAGACTGCCATTGATGAAATGACGGGCGTAAAAAGAGAAGTTTCCAAAGTGGAATAAGCCTTCCACATTATTCCCACCATCCTAAGGCAAGCTCTTAACCAACACCAACAGCGCCAGGAGCAGATCCTCTTGGAGGAACAAGCCAAGCTTCGCATTTCTGAGGCCAAAACTGCATCAGCTCTCGTTGAAACTGGCTCCCACCTTCGAGGCCATGATAAAAAGATTGATGATATGTTAGTAGTGCCATGAAAATCCTCGAACGTCTTGATGAGAAGGTCTCATATCTTGATGACGCCAAAAAGGGGGAAGAGGCTAGAGAAGCTGCAAAGAGATTAAGACTGGAACATGAAAAGGAGCATGAAGCTGCAATAGAAGACAGCATTACTGCTGCAATTACCTGATTTTCAGCTCCTGCTCATACTGTTAGGATACAGGGTGCTCGTCCTGAATTCCACGATCCTAACATTCCGTGGAAAAACCTTGTACATAAACCATCAGCAATAAATCTCCCGACCAACCGACAACCTACAGCAGATGAAATAATGGATTAGAGGAAAAACGAACTGTTAAGGTACTTTGTAGTTCTTATCAGGGAATCCTCCATATTCAACAGCTGTAAAATGCTGAAGGAAGCTACCAAGGAATATAAGAAGAGGTTGGATAAAGGAACGCTCCCCCTATAGATGCAGTTAAAATCTGAACACAGAAAAGGAGATCTGGTTACCCATCCGAAAGATTAGATCCTTGTGTTCGATAAATCTTATGAAGGACAAGCCATCTACTTAAATCGAAACAAGGATGCCATGCAAAACTGGTGGAAGGGAACCAAGAATGATCCAAGAAGTCCTTGGAGACATGCTGACTATAGGAGTTAGCTTGTAGGATCCTTCCTGTATTTTATTTTTAGAATAGCAAAAATTTTGTATTTTCATTTTTGCCCAAACTTGTAATCTTCGCTCTTCATCAATAAAATATACTTTTATCTTGAAAGATTACAACTCGTAATCTACTTTGTTAATGTGTGATTATGAAATGAGTTAAAGTATGAAAACTTGTTAAGTATATAAGCTATAAGAACTTATCTACGAACAGTTCATATGTTAAGTTGTATTCAACTAGATTACACTGTAAGATTGTGCATGCACGCCAATAATAAGTTTAAGTTGTAAATACACTTTCCTGTTAGATACTATCATTTTAGAACTTGCCTGCGAGCAGTTCATATTTTTAGACTAAGTGATGAAGACCAGAACATTCGACAGAAGACCAAGAAGAAAGCCTCTCCTCCATTCAAAGTTGCTTAAGAGGTTTTTAATATCAAGGTTTTGGCATCATCAAGAGACTTGGCAATTATCAAAAAGGGGAAATTGTTGGGATAAACAATCCTGTATCGAAGTTTTGATAAGGTGCCAACTTACAGCAAGCAGCTGTCTCGAAGACGATCGAAGTTGTTGGAGTAAAACAATCCTGTATCAAAGTCTTCTCAAAATGCCAACATACAGCGGAAGTATAAAGAGCCCTCATACATCAAGAAAATCATATGTCAATATGACGCTAAGTATGGAAGCTGTCCCAAAATAAACATACAACATCTCCATACAGTATCGGTCTAAAATAGCCTACAACACATAGCCTACAACATTATATCGGATACAGCATACAGACTGTAAGTGTTGAGTCCTTCAACACTTATCCAAACAGGACTGAAGACCATTGAAACGGAATCTGCCTTATTCACTAAAAGTTAAGTCCCATTTGAAAACAAGTATTTAAATACTGAAGGGATATTTAAATACTAGCCGACATAGATCTTCAATCATGGAGCAAAAACCGGATCGTGTTTTATTCAAATCAATCATCCCATTGGAATGGACTTTTGCTTAACGGATATATTATCAATGGATCTATTCATAGGCTATTTATACCCCGGAGTTTGAAGATTAGAACACTAGAATACATACAAGCTTACAAACGATATTCAAACGATCAAAAGACTGAATATTCATTATCATCAGATCAAGCTTACAAGAGCAAGTATATTTCTTCCTAGCATCAATCCATATCTGAAGAAGAAGAAATATACTCAGTCATCAAGAACAACCATCATCAGCTCAAGAACTTCATATTCAAGATGTTGTTCTTACCTGGTTACCTTACTTTTACCTTTGAGTAAAAACCTAGTTCTGTGTGAACTAGAGAGATATTCCGACCTGTGTGGGACGAATAGGATGAAGCTTTGGAACTGTGTGTGAAGAAGCAAGTCAAGAGTTTGCTTTGACCAATCTGTGTGAACGGTTGAAAGCTATGGTCTTTGTATCAATCTGTGTGAACGATACAAGGATAGGTTTGATTATAAATACGTAGTTGTGTATGCAGTATTTATAATAAATATTTTCACTCCTATGTGGAGGACCAGTGGACATAGAGGGGTTTACCTCGAACCACTTTATTCTGTTATTTACCTTCTGCAATTTATTGTTTTCATTACTGTGATTATTTTTAAGTATACACTGCAAACTATCTTTAACAAGACTTCCGCTACGCACTCTAATTTGTAAAACGCACAGCTTGTTGCTGAAACACTTTCCAAGCTGTATTCTGTATACTTAGTGGCCAACAAGCCGATTCACATAGGCTTCACAACCCCAAATATTAAGGAAAGACAAAACAGGTTGTTTCCTTATCCATATGTCATATGGTGTGCTTTGAACTGGTTTACATGGTACTCGATTTAAATGAACGCAGCAGTTTCTAAGGCGTAACCCCAAAAAGAAATTGAAAGATCAGTTTGACCCATCATCGATCTAACTATGTTTAACAAGGTTCGATTTCTCTGTTCCGACACACTATTCCATTGAGGTGCTCCAGGTGGATTTAGTTGTGAAACAATTCCACAACTTTTGAGATGATCGTCAAATTCATGGCTCAAATATTCACCACCACGATCTGATCGTAGTGCTTTAATAGTTTTGCCTAACTAATTTTGTACTTCATTTTGAAATTGCTTGAATTTCGTAAACGACTCAGACTTATGACTCATTAAGTAGATATATCCGAATCTGCTTAAGTCATCCGTGAACGTTGTGATGTATTGGAAACCTCCTCTAGCATTTGTATCCATTGGTCCACATACATCAGTATGTATTAAGCCCAATAAATCTCAGCTCTCTCAGTATGGCCCGTGAAAGGAGCTTTGGTCATTTTGCCTAATAAGCAAGAGTCGCACGTATCATATGATTCTAAATCAAATGTCTCAAAGATTCCATCTTTATGGAGTTTGGTTATATGTTTCTCGTTTATTTGGCCCAAACGACAATGCCAAAAATATGTTTGGTTTAATCATTTGATTTAATTCTTTTGACATTTATGTTACAGATAGATTTGGAACTTTCAAGATTTATGGGATATAATCTCCCACTCATCAAGGCATCTCCATAAAAAATACCTTTATTAAATATGGACATTACACTATTCGTAATAGTAAAGTCATAACCTTCCAAATCAAGGCAGGAAACTGATATAATGTTTCTACCCATAGCAGGAACGCAATAACAATTATTAAGTTCCAATACAAGTGCACTTGGTAGCTTTATATCATGAGTCCCTACGGTAATAGCAGCAACTCTTGCTTTATTCCAACACGTAGGTCCATTTCACCTTTTTCTAGCTGTCTACTCTTTCGCATCCCCTGCGCATTCACATAAATGTATGCTTCACTACCGTTATCTAATACTCATGATGAAGAAGTAGATAAATTGACTTCTATAACAAGAATACCTGAAGCAGCAGTCTCACTGCTCTTCCGTTTCCTCAATTCTTCCAGGTAGGCATTGCAATTCCTTTTCCAATGACCAGTTTCATTGCAGTGGTAGCAAGCCCCTTCTTTGAGTTGTTTTGATGACTTATTGAAAGGTTTAGGTTGGGTTTAGGCAACATTTGCATTTTACCCTTACCTTTATCTTTCGGGGCCATCTTATTCCCTTTCCTTTTATTCCATTTCTTTTTAACCATTAAAACATTAGGAACAACTTTCTTAATATTTGTCTCGGTTTGTTCTAGCATTCCATGCAACTCAGTAATAGTTTTCTCCATGTTGTGTATGTTGAAGCTTACTACAAACTGATCGTACTCTGAAGGCAGTGATGCTAAGATCATATCTGTAGCGAGTTACTGACTGATCGGAGCTCCTAGCCTTTCAAGATGCTAAATTTAGCCATTCATCTTAAGGACATCAGCACTCACAGAAGTACCTGAAGACATTTTACAACCATTCAATGCCTTCGTAGTGGCAAACCTCTCCTGACGGGCTTGCTCTTGGAACATTTCATTAAGTTGGCCCATCATTTCATAAGCTTCCATGTCCTCGAACTGTATCTGTAGCTCCAAGTTCATGTTTGCTAGCATAAGGCATGTCACATCCAAAGAATCATTCATATGCTTACCATAAGCATCTTTTTGAGATTTGGTGATGGTTGATTCCGGTTCATTATGAATTGGGTTTTCCAGAATGTACTGCTTCTTTTCAGCCTTGAGAATAGTTCTCAAGTTCCTTGAACAATCAAGGTAATTAGTGCCAGAAAGTTTTTCTTTGTCAAGAATTGATCGCAATGAGTTTGTATTGATTGACGCCATTGATTCTACAATATTAATATGCAAAGTTATTCGTGATATATATTGATTTTAAAATCTAACGATCAAGTAAATGCAAGCATAGCTATGGCATGTCCCTCGCAAATAAAAGAAGTTTAGTTTTTATCAATAGAGATGACATCTTATGTCAACATGTTAGTCTAAAATATTATGTATCACATACACATATATGAATTATAATCTAACGATCAAATAACCACAGACACAACTTTGGCATGTCCCATATAATTAAAAAATGCTTTAGATTATCATTTGGGATGACATTTTATGTCGTTTTAATCGTATTAATCCCAAATAGGCCATAGGTCCAAAACCATTTTGTATAACCTATATAAGTATTAACCATTTAAAACATATATATAAGCTTGTTTATTCATCTCGCCTCCTTAAGATAAAATCCATACACCCTGCTTTGGTAGACCCATATTAGAAATGATCGAAAGTTTGACGAGTATTTTGAAATGGTTGGCTCTTGAGACTTATGTTTCATATCAATTGATTTTAATAAAACTATTTTATCAAAAATTGATTATCTCAAAATTATTACCATGTATCTCATACATGTAAAAGATTTAATGAGTTTGATTTATTTGGAAATAACGATTATTAAGCAAATAAAAAAAATATGATGCATCTCATACAATCATATGCTAATTTAAATATGATGCATCTCATACAATCATATGTAATGTAAATATGATTCATCTCATATATTCACATGAACAATTTGGTGTGGTGTGGTATAGCCATAGATGCTATTAGGATATTCGTTAATATCAATAGGTCATTCGGTGTAATCTTTGATAACGTCTCTCTTCTTGAATTCCTTGTAAGTAGCTCGTCTCCTTCGTCTTCTTCTTATAGCTAGAACTATTCTAAACTATATCTTTACATTTAGTAATAGAAACCCTGAGTTACATTCGAGGCGAGTAAGATGAGAAGAGAAATTACAACAAGATAATAAGAAGGCACGACCTACAAGTCGTATTATGAATATTACAACCATAATCAAATCATCAATCTAATTGATCTAGTACGGCTATACCAACCATGATGTATTAACTATTTAAGCATTCACAAGCACATAGAATATATAAAATGTAATATCCGGATTTATTATGGTGTATTTCATCTGTACTCAAACCCTGTATTATTCGGATTGGTGGTTTTGATTATTAGAGAATGATATTTCGTGCATTGATATCATTGTACATAAGTATAGAAACATGCAAATTGCTCAAACAACCTCGTGATAGCGCACACTAAGAATGTATCTTAACGCGCGCTATCGGGCTATTATTAGCGCACGTTATGCAGGTAGGAGTAGCGTGCGCTAAGGACTAAATTATTGAGCGGGACAGCTAGCACATGCGCCATCCGGGACATGGGTCCGGATAAGATTCCCGCGGACGCACCCGGACAATTCTGAAGTCAACCATTATTAGCGCACGCTAAGGAATGCTTAGTAGCGTGCGCTAACTTGTTAAAATGCAGAATATTATAAATGGGACAACAACTCGTTTTGGCTTACATTTTACTCGTTCCTTCTGCATACTTGAGAGGCCAGAGAGCTGAGATATCCTATTACATACTTAGAACACATATTGTTGGTGTTTATATATTGGCTATCACTTGGGAGTAGTCATTGAAGTGGAATAGCACCTTGGAGTGGCATACAACCAACCGGAGTTGGATTCTACCTTACGGTTCAGTGATTTTCATCATATTAAGGTATGTTCAATCTATCTCCAGGCTTAGATTTGGATTCTAACGATTTGAATGATCATGTTAACAAAATATGGATTTTCATAGATAAATTATCCAAAGTATATCATGTTTGGAATGTTGTGATGGTTAAGCCTTAAGTACCTTGATTATAATCATCATGATTCGAATTTTATTACACTGAATATGTAAAGAGAAGCTTCTATCATTGGTAATCCGAATCTAGTAGATGACTTCATAATAATCATGGACTTGACTTTAACAATCATTATTGTTGGATAAATCTAAAGGATTGATCATGGAAGGATTTATCTAGTATAGATGGAACGTTTAACAACTTGACATGATAATATTGATTGATATAGAGGTGTTGATATCAGCGTTAAGCCTTTCAATTGTCGTATGAAGATTTGTAGTCGGAATGGAATATGGTTTTGTAATGGTATGCATATCCTCGAATCAAGTTATTACTATCCGTAAGATCATTCATAATCGTATGTACATGATATTCATGGAAGTAACATGAAGTATCACGGAAGATTTCATTGTTTCGATCATGGCGAAACGATTCTTGCTCGGCGATGGCGCCATGCATAGATAGCGCACGCTATGCTATGAATATTAACGTGCGCTATCGAGCACGAGTTAGCGTGCGCTACGTTTGGTATGTAACGTACGCTAGACCATCGAGCAGTCGATCGGGATCGGTGAAATCTTGACCATATACAGTTAGCGTACGCTAGGCTTTGTTGTTTGCGTGCGCTATCGGGCAGACTTAACGCACGCTACACAGAGTACTTAGCGTGCGCTAAGTAGTTCAGGCAGATTGCATTTTATGAACTTTTGGCCGTAAATCGAATTGTTAAACATTCGTACGACGTGGGATAAATCCTATATCATTTCTTTTGTTAAGGTTTGGTCTCGTTACGTGATTGATTGAGGAGGACGACCTTCGAGTGTTTGTTTTCGTGGAAGTATTATTCTTGTCTTCAAATCGAGGCAAGTACCTTAATTGTTTTATATATTGTTGTTATACATATTGTCATGCATGTATGTCGTTATTGTATGTCCACCTCGTGTTGGTCCGACGGGATCATCGGGGGATCTATGCTAGCGTGCGCTGGATCATCGGACAGGTTTTTCCACCACGGGTTGGTCTGACGGGATCATCGTGGGTTCTAGGCAGTGAACTCTGGATCGACGGAATTACCATGTGTATGTTATGATATCATGTTGTGATTATCAGTTGTATATGCTATGTTTGAGTTTCTCGTAGCAGAAGACTCGTTGGACAGTATATCATTTACGTTATTATTATTATTCTGCGTGTGACGTTGAAATAATATGTTGTGGTACTTGTACTAGCATCGTTGTGCTAACCCCTTCGGGGGTGAACATTTTGTTTATGTTCAGGATCCAGGAGAGCGGGAAAACAATCACTGGAGTTGCATGACGACGAGGGTGCAGAGTGATGTTTCGGCCGGGTTTATTTATCTGTTGTTTATTCGTTATTTCAATAAGTACTCGAGTACGAAGTCCTTTGTGATGATTTGAATTTGTTGATGTATTATTGAGTTCTGTTGAACAATTGTACTATTTCTGTATTGGGTCAGAACTGCTGTACCGTAATTCCGTTATTTCCATTCGTTAGTACCTTTTAATGCCTGTTCAATTCTTCAGCCTTGTAAATCCTTATGTAAAGGATTTACGGCGCTGTAATATTCCTGAATATATCGGGGGTGTTACATAAAATTTACCTAATATCGACCATCGATAAGTAATATAATATATAACATATGCCAAATATCGACACTCGATAAGTTATAAAGTTACGAGGCCTTAACATCGAACCGGGTAAAATGGGAAATAAATCTCCAGGAATACATGAAGAAAATGAGGCCGAAATGGGTCCGGAAGTGGCCTGAATCGCGATCCGAGCAGCTTGGATCGCGTCCCTAGGGCTAGACCGCACCAGCACATAGCCCCGGATCGCGATCCCAATCTTCCGACCGCATGGCAGTCCTTTGTTCCAGCATCAGGTATATTTTGTTGAGTTTATGAGTATACATCTTATATATACTTCATTTATACATCACGTGTATATAACAACTAATACCTTTTGAGCAATATAAATGTATAAATCAAGTAGATCAAATTTATATTTATACAACCTCGGAATCAGAATATAATTATGTTCATATGAAAATTTTAAAGAAGCATAATCTTTACATAAAAAAATTTATGTTCATATGCACCTCTTAAAATTCATAATCATAACATAAAATTATATGTAGATCAAATCATATGTTCTTTGATTCTTGGATTATTAGTAGAACTAAGTCATCACATGAATCTCCATATATCAAAGAATCATATATGTCAAGATCAAACATATAAATCAAAATATATATATATATATCACCATATACATATTAAGATAGGCATCATATATATATATATATATCACCAATCTATTAAGATTATATATCACCATATATATAAATATACATAGATAAAATTTAGATATCATATATATAAACATCATACATCACATATATGAATATCATATATCAACATATATAAAAATCGAAACAATGAAAATATACTAGTTGCTCTGATACCACTGTTGGGTTTTTATTGAACTAATAAGATTTATGATCTCATCATATATCGAAATAGTGCAGCGTAAGTATAAATACAATATGTAAAAACCCTCCGAGGATCCAAGTATATTATTAAAGTACGAAGAACAAGATTGTTACCTCTTGTAGCGTGTTTTCGATCGAACATTCTAGAGACATTGCAAGAAGCGAGCGTCCTCTACGGTATCCACACAACGAACAAGTCCCGAGCGTCTAACGGATTGCTAGCTCCGATTCAATAAAGATTTCACTTAAATCAATTTGAATATAGATTTGTTCTTGATTTTGGTAAGAACAAGAACACCAAGAATATTATTCAAATGTTCTTGAACTTTGATCTAAAATAACAACTATGAATCTTATTCAATATGTTATTAAAGATCAAACTCACAAGATAAGCTGAAGATAATATGAATATTCTAAATACTTTTCTTGGTCCAAGAATCAATCTTCAAAGATATGAAGATATCTTCTTGATCCTTTTGATTATTCAACTCTTGAATATTATCTTCAAGACATTTAGGGAGAGAAATATCAAAATTAGATTTTCGATTCTTTCTACACTAATTATGTCTTATCTTGCATTTGGTCATGTGTGAGGGCTATTACAAGACACTATTATATAGTCCTCTACATGGCTAAGGGTTCACCCTTTCACCAACTATAATCGACCGGAACAAAATAGCTGCTCTGCTCGTTTAAGTGTGTGACCCTGTAGGTCTAATTAATATGACAATGAGTATAAAAGCAATTTTATGGCTCATAAATCATAAGCGGTCTCTAGCTAGACATTATGACCACCCGTATTAAAAGAATTAATTCGACGGCATACACGAAATCCCGTTACTGTATAATATTTAATCCTCTCGTCGCACGATATCCTAATTAAGCAAGGCATGGATAAGTCGACCTTATATAGCTTAATTAATATTCTTGATCTCAAGTTACAATTGTCCAATTCAAATATTTATCAATAACTCTTTATTGATCAATTTGAGCATGGCCATGCATTTAAACAATTTAACTTATCAAGTGCCCGTGGATATCTTCTCCGTTTTATAGGAGGGACAAGTCCTCTCTAGACAAACTACTTCCCTCTGCATAAATCGTACCATATCCAATCACAAACTGTATGGCCCCTTGTTATAGAAGACATTGGTATTGTGTTAAAATACGATACTCATTATGTAGGAAAATGTAGTGTCTTTAGGTAATAAGGACTTAAATAATATATAACAATCAGAGGAATTAGAATGACTTAATCCATATGTAATTCTCTTTGTTAGGTCATATCCAATACGATGTCTCTATATGTATCTATGACGTGATATAACATCTCATGTTCATGACCAGTAAAACATAGCCATCGTATCATTATCAAACTAGTACTCATATTACTAGGGATATCTAGAATAAATATTCTTTAATGCTTTAACGAGATTTACTATCAAGTCACATACTTGATGATCATAAGTAGAATATTAATTCAATAATATAATCAATATTATAATAATAAATGTCTCCACATTATTATTAAATAGTAGACTTAGAGCATAATACTAACACATGCATGGTGGGAATAAATATCTTTATCAGCGATTGATGATTATTCTCGAAAGGTCTTTGTGTTCCTTTTGAAAAATAAGTCTGATGTTTTTGAGAAGTTTAAAAACTGAAAAACTTTGATTGAAAATCAAACAGGAAAGAAAATTAAAATCTTGAGGACCGATAATGGTCTTGAGTTTTATAACCAATTGTTTGATGATCTATGTGCCCAACCTGGTATTATGAGATATAAGAATATCCCATATACGCCCCAACAGAATGGGGTGGCTGAACGAAGGAATAGAACTCTGTTAGAAAGAGTCAGAAGCATGCTTGCTACATCTGGCCTTTCAAAGAGATTATGGGGCGAGGTTTTATTAACTGATACTTATTTGATCAATAGATCTCCTTCAGTTCCATTAAATGATAATTATCCAGAGTTTATGTGGTCTGGTTAGTCTACTGATTTTTCAAATCATATTTAGCTGCTCTACTTATGTGCATCGGAGAAATGATAAGCTCGAGCCTCGCACTATGAGATGTGTGTTCTTGGGATACCTGGAAGGGGTAAAAGGATATAGGGTTTGGGTAAAAGGCCAACCCGATTTTAAAACTCTTATTAGCCGTGATGTTGTTTTCAACGAAAATGAATTTTCTTGCCTTTTACCAAATTTAAAAAAAACTACTCCAAACGAGGTGGAGCTGCACACTTCCCTAAATGATACTGATAATGCACAAACTGAAACTGATCTTGATAATCATGATGATACCAATGTGCATGATGACACTGATGAGGTATCTGAAGTAGACCTGTATGATTATTAGCTTACTAGGGATAGGCCTATGCGAGATGTTAGAAGGCCATCTCACTTGAATGATTTTCATTATGACTTCGTATACTTTCAATATGTTTGAATCAATTGATAACTGTGAACCCAAATCATACGAGGAAGCTTTGAAATCTGAGAATTCATAATAGTGGCTTAATGCAATGAATGAAGAAATGACTTCATTGCACACAAATAAAACTTGGGCTCTTGTGCCAAAACCCGCCAACTGTTCTGTTGTTGACTGCAAATGGCTTTTCAAAGTAAATAATGAAAATGATTCGGTCAGATTCCAAAGGTCTTGCTCGTTATTAAGGGTTTCACTCAGAAAGAAGGTATTGATTATATTTAAATCTTTGCTCCTGTTGTTAAATTCACCACCTTGCGAATAATACTTGCTCTAGTTGCACAATTTGATTGAGAATTAAAACAGTTAGATCTTAAAACTGCTTTTCTGCATGGTGAACTTGAAGAAAAGATTTTTATAAGTCAACCTGAAGTCTTTGTTGATATTAAGCACCCTAATCATGTTTGTTTTCTTAAGAAATCACTTTATGATTTAAAACAATCCCCTAGACAGTAGAATAAGAGTTTGATGAATACATGCTCTCTCTTAAATGTACTATGAGTAATTATGATCATCATCTGCAGGTCTGTCCGATTCTCCCGATGAGTAGTATCTTGGGTATGTTCTTGAGTCCGGAAGCTCCTTCAACAACTGAGCTGCTTTCCCAGTGCCTCCGATTTTCTTCTTTTCATGGTCCATATGACCAAGCCATTTATTTGGGTGGAAGGGGTCAGTGTTTCCCTTAGCCACTCCGGTCTTCTCCAAAAACCAACTGAGATGCGTTCCGAACGCCAACTTTGTCTTGAACTTCTTCTCACCGTCAAGCCACTCGACCTTGTTCACCTCGCGCACGAGTTGCCTGAAAATATAGTCTGCCTAATCGACTTCTTCCTCCTGAATCAACGCACCCAACACCATAAACTTCGACGATGACAATTGGTCATAACTGCCTGCCATCCCCATTACTATCTTGTTGGTAATATCCAACGCAACACGGTAAATCCTTTTTAATTCATTCCTCTTGGCTGTAAATTTCAATTTTTCTGGGATATTTTCGACTTTAATCGTTTTCCAGGTTTCGGCGGCGGATTGCTTTAGAGCTTCGACCGCCAAACCACGATGCTTCATCCCGAATACATAACGAATCTTCTCTCGATCTATGCTGACAGGTACTCCGCCGACTGTGCTGTGAATCCCGTGTTGAATCAGATAAGCATTGCGATAGAACTCAACGACATCTTCTTTGAACAGATGTTGCGGGTTGATGTCGAGAAATGGGTAGATCCCATTCAGCTTCATTGCTCGGATCAAATTGAGCATGTCGTAGTCCTACAGGTTTGCTTCTAGTAAACCTTCAAAGTCGACAACCATGGAGAAAATGACCTGGTCCTTCACCGCCTTCAAATTCACTCCTTCGAAAGATGCCATTTCTGCAAATAGAGGATTATTAGTGTATATTTTTGCTCTGTAAATCTAGGGTTTCTGTAAGCGTAAAAAGTAAAGTGAAAGGTCTTCTTTCCTTATAAAGAAGATGAAAAGACGTTTGTATTAGTTTATTATATATTTGAACGGTGGTACGCCTTTTGATATTCTTTTAAATTTCAAATTTGAATCGGTGGCCCAATTTAAAATTCGACGGTTGATTTTGATTGGCCACCGTAGAGGTTGATTTAATGGGCGATTGACGCGTGTATTAAAAATTGCCACTTGGCTTATAAAGATGTATATTTAAATGCCATTCGTTAGCCAAAATAATATTATAAATGTGGCAGATAATAAAAAAATTTAGAGGTCAGTTTAGAGAACTTAGCTGGTCTGATTTGTTGACTGTTGACCACTCTGTTACAGGTGAGTTGACTTCTCGCCTGGTATTCTGAACAGCTAAGTTGCTTCGTCTGGCCTTCGTCTTCTCTCCTGCATCAGCTTAGGCTGATTCTGAGGGTCCGTCCTTCCTTTAACTTGCTTCAGAACTAGATTCCCAATCTAGTAATCCAAGGTCTCTGCTAAGCTCTAGGAATCTTTCTTCTGGCAAGGGTTTAGTGAAGATGTCGGCTATTTGGTAGTCTGTGCTGACTCTTTCAACTCTAACCCTTTTGTTAAGCACATGGTCTCTAATGAAATGGTGCTTAACGTCAATGTGCTTCATCCTTGAATGCAAAACTGGATTGTTGGTTATTGCAATAGCACTATTGTTGTCACACCAAATAGGAACTTCGTTGGCAATAATATTATAGTCCCTTAACTGTTGTCTGATCCATAGAATGCATGCTGCTTGACTACTGCTGACTAGGTATTCGACTCGGTAGTGGAGATAGAGTTAGAAACACCTTCTTGCTAAACCGGGATATCGATCTGGTTCCTAGGAATTGACACTTTCCTATAGTGATCTTCCTTTTGATTTTGAATCCTGCGAAATCCGCATCTGAGTATCCTGATAGCTCGAAGTTGTCATCCTTGGGATACCATAGTCCAACATTAATTGTAGACTATAGGTACTTAATTATTCTCTTGGCTGCATCTAGGTGTGATTGCTTCGGCTTGGACTGGAATCTTGCACAAACTCCAACTGCATATGATATGTCCGGCACCTTGCGGTGAGGTACGAAGAGATCCGATGAGTCCTGTAGTGGGTTGAGTCATTTGATATGCTGCCTCAAATGCATCCAGGTGAGTACTTGTGCTCATTGGAATTCTTGCGGGTTTGGCTGATTCCATTCCATATCTCTTGATAAGATCTTTGGTATACTTTGCTTGGTTGATGAAAATTCCTTTTTCCATCTGCTTAACTTGTAATCCGAGAAAGAAGTTAAGCTTTCCCATCATACTCATCTCAAATTCTCCTTGCATGAGGTTGGAGAATTTCTCGCATAGCTCTGGATTGGTTGACCCGAATATGATGTCATCCACATAAATCTGGACTATTAATATGTGGCCTCCGTGCTCCACTCTGAATAGGGTCTTGTCCACTTTCCCTTTGCAAAATCCATTTTTCTCAAGAAACATAGACAGTGTTTCATACCATGCTCTCGGTGCTTGCTTGAGTCCATACAGAGCCTTCAACAGCTTATAGACTTTGTCTCCTTTGACAAAACCTGGGGGTTGCTCTACATAGACTTCTTATTTTAGGATTCCGTTCAGAAAAGCACTTTTTACATCCATCTGGTAGACTTCAAAGTCCTTGAATGCAGCATATGCGAGGAATAGTCTGATGGCCTCTAGTCTTGCAACAGGTGCATAGGTTTCATCAAAATCTATTCCCTCACACTGTGCATATCCTTTTGCTACGAGTCTGGCTTTATTCCTAACAACAGCTCCGTCTTCATCACTCTTGTTTTTATACACCCATTTGGTGCCAATAACTTTCTTGTGATCGTGTGCATGCATTAGTTCCCAAACTTTGTTTCTTTCCATCTGCTCCAATTCCTCTTGCATGGCATTAATCCATGAATAATCTTCCAAGGCTTGTTCTGTAGTCTTGGGTTCAATTTGCGACATGAAACATGAGAACATCGCCATTCCTGCTGGTAGGGTTGACTGTCTTGTCTTAACTCCATCAGTCAATTTTCCAATAATTTGCTGAATTGGGTGATCCTTGAGCCATTTGGGGATATCGTCCTCTTCTGGGTTTGTTCCCCCTGTTGAATTGCCCTGGTGGTTATCTGCATCGGTGGGTTACAG
Organism: Orobanche coerulescens; assembly: GCA_033398695.1. Taxonomy (NCBI): domain Eukaryota; kingdom Viridiplantae; phylum Streptophyta; class Magnoliopsida; order Lamiales; family Orobanchaceae; genus Orobanche; species Orobanche coerulescens. Next base: position 159,738,331 of record CM065809.1, read on the forward strand.
TGCAATGGATCGGCTACCGCCTTGTCATCTGCGGACTTGGTTACGATCTGCGGATGAGTCTTTGTCGACTCATTTGTGTTTTCTTGGCGGCAAGCTGGATCGGATAGGTTTGGTGATCTGTCGATCTGCGATTGGGTCTTGGCCATTGCGGTTGGGTCATCAGTGATGCGGTGAGTCCACCATTCCGGTGTCATGTATAATGACTTCTTCAAGGGTTCTTGACTTGAGTTTGTTCTCAATTAGCTCAAGTTGTTTCTGTACTCAACGGTAGATTCATCAAAAACAACATGGGGTGTTTCCTCCACAACTAAGGTTCTTTTATTAAAAACTCTATATGCCTTGCTTCTTTGGGAATATCCCATAAAGAGACCGTCATCGGTTTTAGCATCAAAGGCATTTAGTGTGTTTTACCGTTGTTGTGGATGAAACACTTACAACCAAAAACATGAAAGTAAGCAACGGTAGGAGTTCTATTATTCCAAACCTCATAGGGAGTTTTGCCATGTCTCCCTAATATCATACTCTGATGCAGGTGTGGCGGTGTGTTATGCGGCTTGACCCGAGAACCTTTTAGGTAGGTCATACGCAATCATGGACCTTCTTTGCTTCCTTCGAGGTTCTTCCTTCTTTCGGCAACACCATTCTGTGGGGCATCACTGTGCAGAGAGCTCAAGTGGATCCCATTACGATCATTTATGTCGATTATCGCCTTGTTGAGAAACTCTCCTCCTCTATCGATCGATCTTGATTATGGAGAGGGATTTCTCATTACGGATCCTTCTCGGCTCGGCTCGAGTAACTTGGTCAGGGTTTCACTTTTCTTGTATAGGAAAATGATCCAAGTGTACCTTGAATAATCATCTACTATTACAAGTGCATGCTTTCGGCCGCTCAAAGTTCTTGGCTTGATAGGACCAAATAGATCCATGTGGAGTAGATCTAAGATCCTTGATGTGAGCGTTGTAGGTGAGCGGCGAGCGATGCCTTGGTGCTTTCCCTTCGACATGCATCACGAGTGCTTCCTTCTTGAATGCTTCATTTGGAAGTCCTCGACCCGACTTCCGAGCTAATATTGTTGATGGCTTTGAAGTTTAGGTGACATAGTCTTTTGTGCCACGACCATCCATTCTCGGCTCTTGTCTTGGATAGAAAACAGGAGTTAGGTGTTCCTGTGTTCCAATCAATCATGTAGACATCTCTTCTTCGGAAACCTTGTAGCTTTATTTCTCCAGATAAGATATCTATCACCATACACTTCAAGATGGTGAAGATTACTAGATTCTTCTCGTCACAGAACTGGCTTATGCTCAGGAGGTTGTACTTGAGCCCTTTGAGATAATGAACTTTGGATATGACAATGTTTCCTCGGTGCAGCTCTCCAAAGCCTTTTGTCTGTCCTCTAGAGCTATCTCCAAAGGTTACATCGGGACCTCTTTCTTTGATGTATTTGGTCAGCATCTTCTTGTTCCCGGTCATATGCCTCGAGCATCCAGAGTCTACAAACCATTCTTCACCTCCAAAATTTGAGCTTGAGGAGATGTGGTTGTAGTCCTTCCACCTTTTCTGCAATTAAATAAGCAGAGATTTAGGCACCCAAATTTGTGTGGGTCCTTTGGGGTTAGTTGGTTTCCTGGAGAATTGATTTCTCCTTGGATTATGGAAATTGTTATTATTATTATTATTATTATAACCCTTATAAGGTGTCTGTGGTCGAGGTCTGAATCTTCTGGTTGGATTGTATACCGGATATTCCTCAAAATTTTGATAGTGTAGGCCATTTCTAAATCTAGGCTGAGACCATTTATTAAACCTTTGTGGTCTCCACACTTGTTCATTTTGGTAATTAGGATAACCTTGAGGTTTCCATCTGCCCCTCCCATTATGAAATCTATTTTTGGGGAGTGGTTGGTAATAGTGGGCATGTTATGCAGGCTTACGCTTTTGCACGGGCCTTTGCCTGGTCGCTGTCTAGGTGGGCATTTGGTGTAACATTGCCGGCTAGACGTTTGACTGCTATTGCTGTTTTTGAATATCGGGTTATACACGTGCTCGTGATCGAGACTATTGTTTCTCCCTTGATAAACTTGGTTTTGAACTAGAGGAGTGTGAGAATCATATCGAGGCTGATTTGGTATATAGTGACCTTTTTTAAGTACACTATTCTCCCAGGGTTGAAGTCGCCTTGAGTGAGGTTATTTCCTGCGCCTGAGTTTTATTTATCTGTGCCAGCTTAGTAAACTCTGCTTTGGCATGAGCAAGTGCGGTGATTTTCTTTAAGTAAAATGGTTAGCCGATCTATCTCAATTTGTATTGACATTTGCACAGTTTTTAAAGTCGGCTATAGTTGTCTCAACCTTATTTAAATCTAGTGAGTTTTGAAATCATTTTTCATTGCCTATTCTCATCTTGCGGTGAGTCTTCTCTATTGTCTGACTTGGTGTGCGATTTGAGTGTTTCAAAATCTTTGAATAAGCGATTTCGATTCATGTAGATCCATATCTTATGACATGGTGAGCTATTATTTGAGCGGTGGGTTTAGAAGTTACCTCTTCATCGGCTAGGTTTGCCATCGTGCAATCATACTCCTCGTCTTCATCGAGAAAAGAAACCATTGCTTGATTCGACATGCTCTGGTCTTCTCCGATAAGGGCCTTTCTTCTATCTTCCTTTACGCCCACCTCCTTCTTGGTTTCGTCCTTCTTGAGCTCGGGACAATCCATTTGGATGTGTCTATTTTGTGTAACGATTGTAGCATTCTACTTTCCGACTTCGGCCTTACGGTTCCTTCTTGGATTCTCCTTGTAGTTTTCTTATACTTGGAGTAGTTCTTTACGAAATTCTTTGAACCTTTGCATTATGAAAGCCATTTCTTCCTCAAAATCTAGTGGATTTGGAGGTTTCACATCGAATAGGCTCTTGGCGGGGACTCGGCCGCAAATGCGATTCCCTTCTCAAAGAGCTCGATTGAGGATGAACTTGGAAGCTCGAACTCATAAGCCTTGGATCGAGAGAAACGACTCTGAATCTTTATCTTATTCGAGTCCTTGGACTCTCTCATGGCTACGGCCTTCATGCTCCATTCGGGGTTGAGAGATCGAGGACCTTTAGTGCCATTTCCTGTTGCCATAGGTTTTGCACAGGAGTTGATCTCATTGATAATTTCGGTGAACCTTGTGTCCACTTGATCTATAGATTCACCATTCTTCATTTTAAAGTTGTCAAATTTTTGGATAGCAATTGTGACTTGTTTTCCTTGATCGACTCGTTCCTTCACACATTAGAGCTAATGTGTCCCAAATTTCTTTGGCATTCCTACAGTTCTTGATCTTGACCATGGTGGATTTGTCAAGAGTTTGATATAACACATCTCTGGCCCGGTTGTCAAGATTGGCCAGCTTTCTTTCTTCGGGAGTCAGCTCCGTCCTCTTCTTAGGAATCTTTTCTGGCCTCCCAGCTGCGATCTCCTCTGCTGTGTTGTCCTTCTCAAAGATGAATGGACCGTCTTCAATGATGCACCACATGTCGTCATGAATTGAAGATAAGTGTGCCTGCATCCTTATCTTCCATAGATCATACTCGTCAACTGAAAAGATAGGGAGTCTAGAGTGCATGTGTTCCATTATAAAGTGAGAGTTAAGATATATATATCTAATATAGATCTGGTTCGTGAAATAAATGAACCAACCTCTCCGATACCACTTGTAGGTCACAAGTCGTCCAGGAACAAGTCTAGAGGGGGGGGGGTGAATAGACTTGTTGAAACTCTTGAACTCTTTTTTACGAGGAGTGAGTTTCTTCAGCTGATAGTTAGACAAATGACTTGGAGTCGTTTGTTCTTGGATATGTGCGGAAGTCAGCTGATGACGAATAGAAATCAACTTAATGAAACACTTAACAATGTATGCGTGATTAAAGTATGATGCGATAAAGCGATAAATAACACAGGCAATTATAGTGGTCTCAGAGGTGGGGTAATCCTCTACTAATCCACTTTTCTCCAAACCAGTTGGAGATGAATTCACTATAATTTTCAACCAGTGATAAATATTACAGTGATTCAAACCACACTACAACAGCTTCCAACCAGTGGAAATCCGTGCCGTTGTACACACTTAACTGCCTTGCACCTCTTGATCCTCGATCCTCGGATGCCTTTACAGTCTCTTACTTCAACCAGTGAAGTACCCCGTACTCAAGATTATATACAAGAGTGTTTGTCTTCTCCAACTTAAGAGCTTCCTTAAGTATGAACTTTTAGATATGCTCTTTTCACGATGCTATTTGATTGCTTGAGATTGCTTGATTGCTTTGATCGCTAGAATGTATGTTCGCACCAATAGTTGCTCAGATTCAAATCTCTGGATATATATAGGTCAGATCTCTGAGCTTTTTTCCTTGTAGCCGTTGCAAATCTTTTGAACAAATCCGTCCGTTGGAGGGAGACTTCATTGTTTAATCTTTCTGAACGTTGCAAGGCTGGATTCCCATTATTTTATTTTATCTTCCGACCATTGTGAAGACTTCTGCATGTGAGCGCCGAATCTTTTGAATATAAAAGGGTTAAAGTCTTCAAGGTGGGTCAGGATGATTTATTTAAATCATATCTCTTGCGGGAATCACTCCAATTTGTCTCTTCACGTTGCATGTGAGCTTTCCGTAATACTTGACTTTTCAACGCATGCTGACGTGGACTTGGAGTACTTGGTTGCCTTGAGTAGGTGATATGCGGCTAACATCTCTGCGAGATAGGTCCTCTCGGTACATTCCTTGTTTGTGACTTATCTGGTCGGAGTGACTTCCACTGAGGTACCTCAGTGCGATCTGGTCAAACTTCTACGATACATTTAGTTGACCCGAGCTACTCGACTGAGTCATTTGTTCCTCTCGATGGACTAAATTTGTACTTAGTACTTAGCCGTTTTTCAGCCTAACTAATTTTTGGCCTACAGAAGATACTCATTTGGTTCTTCTTTACATTTTGCCAAGTTTTATACTTAACATATTTGGCCTATGGAAGATACTCATTTGGTTCTTCCTTACATTTTGCCAAGTAATAAACATTTGATTTTATATTAATGACATCATCAAAATCTAACAAGTATTCCTAACAAGTAAGCTTGTTATAGATATTAATATCACTCTAAGTGTATGAATATCTATCTTTCTCAATATTTCCTCACAAAATTTCTCTAAGAAATTATGAAGGAGATGAATAAAAACAATATGGTGAATAAGACTTCTCTCTCTGTCCTCTTGAAACTTCACGTATGGATTGTAAGTCTTGGGTGGAAAGTGAAGTCTTCACACATATATTCATCTTACAAATCCCATAAAATCCCTTTATTTCTTATTTTAAGAGATATGATATCTCACAAGTCAAAATTCTTCCACCAACAAAATCAAGACTATGATCAAGGTAAGGAATCAATGTGGGGCCGGCCTCTAGAAGGAATCGGACGAGTTCGGTTCGTTTCGGACCCCGAGAGTCCAAACAGATAAACTTCGATTCTGTTCTGATGTATTTATATTGATTAATTAATCCAATTAATTAATCATATCAAATACATAATAACATAATTAATTTCTCCAAGAAATAATTATATTCATGAATTAAATTAATCACTCAGTAATTTATTCAATCCATTAGGCCGTAAATCAATTTATAAAATAAATCGATTTAGACATCCAATGTCCCAAATTAGATATCTAATATCTAGTACTCATAATGAGATAATAAGCTTGATACATTCCGTCGTCAGTCCTATTGCACGACTCGGTAGGTCCGTCTCAGTCAGCAATGGGAGGAACCAAAGAGTAGTAGCACCACCTAGTCAGCCTGGCGGCCTACACTGTACCCCAACTGAGAATGAATGATGGGATCATTCAAGAACCATTCTGTCGTGAATACCCGTAAACGTATAAACCCTTCATTCAAATGTCCCGATGAAGTTATAGGGTCACGGTCAGTCAAACCATATCTGTACTTGACACTATGCATGTGTTAATGCAAATCGAGATCATTGAGCTCTCGCGTATCCAATACAACTAGCTTCAATGCTTTGGCCAAAGACTTATGATCTTATCTGCCAATAACCGCATAGGACATATAACCCGCTCACTAACGGGAGAAAGAATTCTATCTTGGTATTCAGTAGGACCTGCTACTTACCCGTTAAGATGCACGTCGAGGTTGACCCCCACCTCCCGGTTTATAGGCTCGAACTACTCTAATGAAAATCTTAAAGTCACAAGCACATCCCTACTAAATCCTCAAGTCGAAGGTTCACGAATACCTATCACAACCTTTCGATTCCTTCATTGACTGTCCCGGAGTGAAATCCGTGTGACGATTCGAGGGTGAGTCAGTTCGAGTATAATTAGCATACCTATAACGTATGCTCCCACTAACCATTAGTGTTCGACATGCACTCTCCATGTCAAAGAACATGTCATACAAGTCTTCATATAAACTTAACGCCCAGTCAAGTATCATTGACTTGCGAACGATTAAGTATTTGAGCTCTAAACCTTTCCAGTGCCGACACCCGTATCCAATAAGGAGTGGAACGTTTTGCTCTCAAATACATGGACTAGTTTATATATATATATATATATATATATTTACGAGTTAGGAATACCAGTAACTACCAGTAAATAAAAAAACATACATTGCCTTATATTAATGATTTACATAATTACAAGTACAATGCCCTCACTAAACATCTTCTGAGTAGAATTCGAGGGCATACTCCTAACAATCTCCCACTTGCACTCAATGCCACACACTATGGTATCTAATACCCATGTTCTCCAGATGATGCTCCAAGCTAGTCTGAGAAAGTGGCTTGGTCAGTGGATCAGCGACGTTCTCGACTGAGTCTACTCTATGCAGAACAATGTATCTCTTGTGAACAAGTTCTCTTACGAGATGATACTTCCTCTCAATATGTTTGGTGTTGTTGTGAAACCTCGACTCCTTGGCCTGTGCTACAGCTCCGTCGTTGTCGCAGTACAGCGTAACAGGAAGCTGAGCACATGGTATCACTTGAAGTTCTCCCAGAAACTTCTTAATCCAGAACCCTTCCTTGGAAGCCTCCGAAGCTGCTTGATACTCAGCCTGACAGGTGGAATCAGCAATCGTGCTTTGCTTGGCGCTACGCCAAGATACTGATCCTCCATTAAGAGTAAATATGTAGCCAGAAGTAGACATCGAATCGTACTTCAGTCCTTGGAAGTCCGAATCAGTGAATCTCACCACGTCCAATTCTCCACCGCCATACATCAGAACCATATCTCCAGTCCTTCTTAAGTACTTGAGAATGTTCTTTACGGCAGTCCAATGTTCCCTACCTAGGTTTACCTGAAACCTACTCACCACGCTTACAGCATGTACAATGTCAGGTCTCGTACAGAACATAGCATACATAAGGCTACCCACGGCCGAAGCATATGGTATATTACTCATATCCTTTCGTTGTTCCTCACTTTGAGGACACATCTTCAAGGAGAGTTTTATTCCATGTCGCATCGGTAGGAACCCTCTTTTAGAATCATCCATCTTAAATCGCTTTAAGATTTTATCTATATAGAGGGATTGGGAAAGACCTATTGTTCTCTTTGCTCTATCCCGGTAGAGTCGAATACCAAGAATATAGGTTGCTTCCCCCAAGTCTTTCGTGGAGAAATTACTCGAAAGCCAAGCTTTCACAGAACTGAGCATTCCCACATCATTTCCTATTAGTAGAATGTCATCTACATATAGTACTAAGAATGCGATTTTTCTCCCACTAACCCTCTTGTATACACAAGGTTCCTCTTCATTTTGCACGAAGTCAAACTCTTTGACCGCCTCGTCAAAACGAAGGTTCCAACTACGCGATGCTTGCTTCAGTCCATAAATGGAATGCTGAAGCTTGCACACTTTCTGAATATCGACTTCGGACATAAAGCCTTTAGGCTGCTCCATATCGATTTCCTCCTCGAGGAATCCATTAAGGAAAGCCGTCTTTACGTCCATTTGCCATATCTCATAATCGTGGTAGGCAGCTACAACAAGCATCATGCGAATAGACTTGATCATGACTACGGGCGAGAAGGTATCGTGGTAATCGATCCCTTCCTTCTGGGTATAACCCTTTGCCACAAGCCTGGCCTTATAGGCGTCAACCTTGCCATCACCATCAGTCTTTCTCTTGTAGATCCACTTGTTCCCAATAGGCACTATGCCCTTGAGGCGGTCTACTAGAGTCCAGACCTGATTGACATGCATCAAGTCTATCTCAGCTTCTATAGCTTCACGCCATTTCCCGGAGTCTACATACCATCTCTTGGTCATAGGTCGTTGGGTCGGTCTCTTGGATATCACTTGGAATCCCATGGAGACCCAGCTCCTCCAAGTGCACAAGCCCATACCTCTGAGGTAAATGAGACACCCTACTAGACCTACGAGGTGGTTGTACTTGTGTTTCAGAAGGTTCGGCTCCAATTTCTTGCACAGGTGTCTCCCAAGGAGTTTCAATGTATTCTTCTAAAGAAATACTTCTACCTGCTCCGCCTTCCTGAATGAACTCATCTTCCTGGAAGTGTGCTTGTAAAGCAACAACGATCTTTCGATCTTCGGGCATGTAGAATAGATATCCCATCATCCCAGACGAGAATCTGATGAAACGTCCCTTCGCGGACCTAGCTTCTAACTTCTCCACCTTAGTCTTCTTGACATAGGCGGGACATCCCCAAATCCTTATATGATTAAGACTTGGTTTCCTGCCCTCCCACATCTCATGTGGAGTTTTAGGAAGGGATTTGGAAGGACATCTGTTCAAGATGTAAATGGCAGTCAGGAGTGCATACCCCCACAGGTAAATGGGTAAGTCAGTATAGCCCAGCATGGAACGGACCATGTTCAACAAGGTCTAGTTCCTTCTTTCTGACACACCATTTAACTTAGGAGTACCTGGAGGTTTTGGTTGTGAAACTATTCCATGTTCCTTAAGGAACCCGTCAAACTCCATACTCATATACTCGCCACCTCGATCCAATCGAAGTGCTTTGATATGATTACCAGTTTGTTTCTCAACTAGGGCCTTGAATTCCTGGAATTTCTCAAGGGCCTCGGATTTATGTTTCAGTAAGTATACATAACCATACCTAGTATGATCATCTGTAAATGTAATGGAATATTGATATCTGTCACGTGCTGCTTCCAAAGCACCACATACATCGGTATGGATTAATCCCAGTTTATTAGCGACTCTTTCAAAAGTCCCTGTGAAGGGGGACTTAGTCATTTTGCCTTTAAGGCAAGATTCACAAGTAGGAAAGGGATCCAATCCCAATAGACCCATAAGTCCATCTTTTTCCATTTTGTAAACCTTGGTCTGACCAACATGACCAAGTCTAAGATGCTATTTCAAAACTTGATTGGTTTCATCCCTACCACGTTTTCTAGTCATAGTATTCACAACTACTTTGTTGCTGAGATTTAGATGATACAATCCATTTAACAATGTAGCAGTGCCCACTAGTTTATTTCTGAAATAAATTTTGCAGGAACCATCACCAATGAAAAATGAAAAGCCTTTTCGGTCCATGACCGGAATGGATACAATGTTTTTGTGCCCCTTGGGCAAAAAAAGTACATATTCTGAAGTCAAAACAAATCCGGATTCTAAACCCAAAAGAAGTGATCCTATGTCGGTCGCCTCGACACTATGCCCGCTTCCGACTGTGATCATAACTTCTATAGCTCCAAGCTTCCTACTTTGTTCCAGGTCCTGATTCACGGTACAAATATGAGAACTAGCACCAGAATCCAGTATCCAGGAAGTAGAAAATACAGTAGCAGAACAATTTGTTTCCAAAACTAAAAGTTCTGTACCTGAAGTGCCATGAAGAATCGGACACTCTCTAGCCCAGTGGCCCAACTCACCGCACTTGAGATAAGTGTCTTTATTCTTGCTCTTTGGAACCGTTGGGGCCTTGCTCTTGCCCTTGAAGTCCTTGACATGTGGCCCAGTCTGCTTCTTAGTCTTTTTATTCTTGTTCTTAGACCTCCGAGGTCCAAAAGAAATCACAAGAGCAGACTCCTTCATCCATGAGTCTTCATCGAGGCGGCGGTCACAAGTTTGTTCATTAGTCCAGCTAAATTGCATGCAATCTCATTGCAGTTGAAGTTCATAGCAAACTGTGAGAAGGAATCAGGGAGAGACTGTAGGATAAGGTCGGTTTGGAGAGAAGTATCCATTTTAAAATCAAGAGCCTCCAATCTCTCGATCATGGATATCATTTTGAGGACGTGTTCCCCAACCTTCTCCCCTTCCTTCATCCTTGCACCGAACAGTTGCTTGGATATCTTATATCTAGCAGTTCTGCTGTGCTCACCATAAAGTTCGGTTAAGTGAGATAGAATCTGCCTAGCAGAAGTCATTTTCTCATGAGCTCTCTGAAGCTCATTAGACATAGAAGCCATCATGTAAGCACGAACTTTTACGTCATCCTTAGCCCACTTTTCGTGGTTTTTGATCTCTTCTGATTGGCTCTGGTCCGCACAGGAGGCGCCGGAATGTCCATCTCCAAGACGTATCCCAGTGCCTCTATACTGAGGACAATCAGCAGATTGCGGAGCTAGTCCACAAAGTTAGGTCCAATCAGGGTGTTCTTCTCGAGTAGAATTGCGAGTGGATTCATTGTCATATTGAGAGTTTATGTCTGCATTAAGTATAACAAATTAATAAGTGACTCGTTTCTCAGTATAGAATTAAGTTCTTTTATATTCTTGTTACCCAGCTCCCACTATTTTTATCGGAATAACACACTCCCATGTGAAATCCAGAAGTATCGTCGCTCTACTTCATAGTGGTGATCGAGTTCTTTATAAATCTCAATAGAAGGTAACCGAACAGGTTTCTAGTCTATTAATTTTCATAAAGTGGTGTCCAACACCAACCCATCTAATGGATGATTCGATCTTCTTTTTCCCCTTGTTCACTCCCCTCAACCTATACGGTTTCTATGGTTCGTGAACAAGTTAAGTTTATACCATCGATGCAAATCAGTTTCACAATTGAATCTTATCCAGCAACCTATCAGGTTTCTAGGGATAAAATTTGCTCCAACCGAAGGCATCAAATGCGCTCCCGGTAATTTATCCGTCCTCCCCAAATGACTACCCTGATAACTCGGAAGCATAGCACATCTGGTTTGGATTTCAATTTCCCGAAAGCTCGATGGAGGGAAGGAAAACCTTGAAACCTTATAAACTTAATAATTTGTCGTGGGAGAATTTTCGCGATTAACGTTACACTTTGCACATTAATCATTACAAATAAATTTTACATTGAAAATTGCATCCTAAATACAAATATTTCTAGTAAAATAAATAGGCTCAAAACGGCCTTTACAACCCAATCGAATAAAACGAACGATTCAAAACTAAGTCCACGAACCACATTCCCATTCAAAAGCATTCATCCAATAAATACTATATAAATGAAAAGCGTAGAGATACATTGATCCAATCAACGATGCAGGTGATCGATCGATTCACACAATCGGTAATATGAAAAACGTTCAAAATAATTCGGTCGATCACAAGTATTCCAATAAATCAATTTTCCCTTATAAAATGAAATACCATAAATCATTTTAATCATATTAAATCCAATTTAAAATGTGGGAAATCATTTTTAGGAATACACGAAGCAAACAAGCCTGAAACGGGTCCGAAAGGGGCTAAAACGCGCCGGCAACGTGGAATGACAAGTAGGGCTGCCCGGCGACCACAGGCGCGGCCCCCAGGCCACAGGCCGCGGCCTGATCTGAGAAACTTAAGGTGGGCTGCCCAGCAGCCCTGGGCCGCGGCCCCCCTCTTTCGGACCTCTCCCGGACTATCCAACGGCATTTTGGGGCTTGTTTTTCGACCAGATATCCAATATCTATATTTTTCAACATTCATATCTTCAATATAAATCATATTTCCAAGAAATAAAGATTTATATTTAGACATAAACTTACGAAATATAACTACAATGAACGTAAAAAAAAACATATACCACGATTATGACTAAAATGATTCTAAATCATTCACCATCTAATCAAGCATTCCAAATGCTAATATCGTATATACGATCGCAAGACCTACGCTCCGATACTATTGTTGAGATTCGGTGCCTAAAATGAAGGCCCAGCGGAAGCGGTAAAACGAAAATTAATTCGATCTGAATCCCTACGAGGATCGATCGAGCTACGTATATACGAATATATAAACGAAAAAACAAGAGTTGTAAGAAACTCACCCTTGAAGTCCGTTGATTAAATGGTATCCTTCTCTTGAGCTATTCCCCAAGCTTTACTTGAATTCTCTACGATCCGAAGCACTCCAAGCACTTGAACGATCCAACGCCGAAAGCACCACGTCTCTACTTGCCACGCGCCGGAAAAACGATCGGAACAATACTCACCTTGTTATCCTCCAAGGATGCGGCTAGATCAAGGTGAGTAAGCTTGTTATAGATATTAATATCACTCTAAGTGTATGAATATCTATCTTTCTCAATATTTCCTCACAAAATTTCTCTAAGAAATTATGAAGGAGATGAATAAAAACATGGTTCTAAAAGACGCTAGGCGCTAGGCGTTCGGATTGCTAACGCCTAGCGCCCAGGGGATTAATCGGGGATTAATCGGGCTAGGCGGATTTGAATTTTTTTAATATTTTTTTTTATTTTGTATATATAATAATAAATATATAATATTTAGAATTACTAAATTATGTAAAAATAACATGAATTTTTGAGATGTCATACTTTGACAATATATATGTATTAAAAAATGAACCGACTAGTCATCATGTTATAAAGATGGATCAATCTAACATTCATTCATATGTCATAAATTTTCCAATCAAGAAGCAAAATGCACAAATGAAAATCCAGACAACGACCCAATAAGGAGTTAAATTACAACCACAAATTCTTCTTCAAACAAAATAACCTTCAATCGCTCTTCAAACAAAATAACATTCAACAAAATACAATTCAATAGTACTATTTTTTTGAGCAACAATTCTGCATGATATCGTTCACAAAATTGAACCAAAACATTTTGAAGTAGTCCAAACTAAAACAAAAACACAACGTCTAGTGCGGAAGACAATCAACCATAACATTCCAAAGAGTAAAAAAAATACATACACATTATATCTCAAATTCTTCTTCCCCATATTGCTCTAATACTTCATCCGTATCGGATTCAAATTCATAATCCACCTCGTCATCCTCTTCCTCATCCGATACAAAATCATCCTCATGTAGTTCTCTAATTTCTTGAATTCTACAACTTCTCCTATGCTCTAAGCCACAATCTTCTCGATTCACTAGTTAGATCCGAATCATCATCATCACCACCTTCAACAATCCATCCTTGTGCCATGGTAGCTTCACTAGCAAGTAAAACATCTACATTCTTCTCTTTCTCTCTTCTTTTCTTGTTCATAATCCTAGCATTAAATTGGACGTAAACTAAATTGTTCAACCGTGTTGTATCAAGTCATTCCTTTTCTTTGTATGGATCTACATCAAGGGAAAAATAAATATCAATACGAATACTCCTTCATGCTCTAAGTTTGTAATATATATTGAAATTCAAAATGAATTGAATGAAGCGTATTAGTTCTTAGTACTTACCCCTTCAAAGCTGCTCCAGTTTCTCTCACAACAGACGAACTTGTAGTCAATGAAAGTATCCTTTTAGCCATTTTTGCAAGTTTGGCACACCATTTCCATAAACATTCCACCATGCAACTATATAAAATTACCACAATAAAACAAAATCAAAAACCACAATCATGTATAGAAAACCACAATATGTACAATAAGCGGGAACTCAAAATATAAAACAGAACTCAAAAGCAGGACACATGCGACAAGCAGAACTCAAAAACACAAAGCGAGAAAATCGAAATTGAAATGTACACAATGACACGGATAGAAATGTCTGAGAAAACATAAAATCAAAAGCAGAAAGCAGAAAGCGAAACCACAATCGAAAACGAAATGTACGAGAAAATAGAAAATCAAAAACTCGAATAGATCACTCACTAACTGGATCATAAGACTCGTTATCATGCTTGCATCCTTCTCGCTATAGCTTTTCCAAACATGCCTTCTCTCTTGTAAAACTTATGCAATTCAACATTAATTACCAAACTTTGAGTTGGAATGTCATCGGAAATATCTTCTCCACGCAAGTTACAAACCCATCCATGACCACTTCATCATTTATGATGGTTGGGTTGTCAAATGAAAAGTAAGGGTTTAAGAGGTAGGCGGCTAGATGCAATGGGCTATCAAGTCGATTCTGAGCTTTCCCTTGATAATGTCAAGGATTGGACGATAATTCACATCTTGATTGTTGTACACCTTTTTAATCTCCTATTTGGATCTAAGTAATTCTCCATACGAAGCCCATTGTCGGCTTCCTATCTCCATCAACAATGCGAAGCACCTTCACTAACAGGCAAATACCTTCAAACAAAGACTTACGCCTCTCAAAATGAGGCACTATGTGCAATAGCCACTGCCCCTTCCCTTTTACACTCTTTGCATGTTTCGTTTCGTTCCACTCATCACTAGTCATCATAGTTAGCAAATCTTTCTTCTTCTCCATCAAACTTTGCAAAGTGAGAAAAGCACTTGCAAATCTTGTAACTCCGGTCTCACTATATCTCTTTTCTTTGTGAACTTTCTTAACAAAGCCAATGTCTTGTGATGTGCATAAATGTAGATGGTAAAGCTCTTTGCCTTCTCAATCACTCCTTTAAACTTAGGTAGGTTTCCAATTCCTTGAAGCATAAGATTTAAAGTGTGAGTTGCACATGATGTCCAAAATATATTTGGTCTCTTCACCTTCAACAAGTCTCCCGCGCCATATTATTTGAAGCATTATACATCACGACTTGAACTACATTTTCTTGCCCGAGTTTCTTCAATGCATTTGTCCACATATTCAAAAATATATGCCCGGTATGTGAATCATTCGATGCTTCTTTTGAAGAAAGAAATGTTGTACCTTCCTTGCAATTGACACATAAGTTCATGATACTTCTTCTCTTTCGGTCACTCCAGGCATCGGTCATAATAGAGCAACCATTCAAAGTCCACTCTTCTTCTTGCTTCTTCAACAAACTTTTGGTCCTCTCAACCTCTTCCTTCAACAATGGCTCCCTCAATTGATATTGGCTTGGAGGCGGTAACCGGGCAAATAATCCAAGCTTCTACAAATCTTTTGAAGCTATCATTATCAATAGCATGAAAAGGAATACCGGCTTCATACACCCATCTTGCCAAATATTGATGCACATGATAAGTTCTTTCTTTAAAAAGTGCATCATTAATATTTTGTTGTCTCATCTTTTGCCTTCCATTCAATGTAGACTCCGGATCAATAGCGGACACAAAATGATCTATGGGCGAGTAGGTGCGGCTTTTCCCTTGTCCCCTGACTCATTTCATTTTCTTCATCATCATAAACACTGACTTCGTCCCTCACTTCATTTTCATGTCTACACTTTTGCTTCTTCCTCTCTCTTGCCTCTTCAATAGCTTTCTTGCATTTGAGTTTATCTTCTTCGCTATATTTTCTACATCTTTGTGACATTACCCTTGATTAGGCAATATCTTTGCTTCATTCGATTAATTCCCCGCTAATGATCTTGGCGCACAACTTGCACCTCAATTTATCTTTGAGGAAGCATGTGTCAATTCCCCATAGTCCCATCCTATATCATTCGAATCTCGCTTCAAACTAGATACCTCAGGGATGTTGAATTTGATGCGGCGGAATAACTAGCCATCGGATGAACGAATCCGAACTGAAAAAATAAGCATAACTTTCGACCATATATTTCAAGGATGATATAGATGTTATCATATTATTATCAATATCGATTATACTTATATATCTTTGGAGCACGGAGGAATATATATATCAATTATCAAATAATCAAAGTGTTTAACTTTTGTCTTTCAAGTATAGTGATTGGTGGGTCATCTTCATTGGTCTTTTACGATTAGTTTCAACTGAACTGATAAGTGAATGTATTTTTCCCATTGTTATTTTTTTGACGGGGAGATAGTGATGTAAAACTCTAAATACAAGAAGAGACGCAACATATAAAAAAGAAGACAACAGTGAGCAACATACTGAATGAAATAACTAACAACAACATACTGAAGCAACATACCAAGGTCCGCGTAGCGTAGGTCACAACGAGGCTATGAAAGAAGACCGGAGCCGGCGAGGCGATGAAAGATGTCTGGAGACGTCGGCAGAAATCAAATAGATTTCAGGCACAGAGGTAGACAGTCACAGCGAGCGAGGCAACATGAAAAGTGACGGAATTCAAAGAAATTTGAGGTAAAGACCGTGGAGATCGCAGGAGGTGAAGAACGTGGAGATCGCAGGAGGTGTGTAATACCCGTAATTTTTGTTCCCCGGAAATTTTCTATTTTTGGCGGAAGTCTATTTTGACGACTTTCTTGGGACCGTTTCGTCATCCTGAGAATGATTAATTCTACACTTTTTGTCATCCGAGTTCGTTTCGGTATCGTTCTGTTGAATTCCGTGTTCTTTAGCGACTTTTCCACGTATGAGTTCGACTTTGTTAAATCACCATAAATTCTTGGAAGATCCAAAAATTCTAAACATTTGCAATATTATAGAGCATCGAGTTAGCTTTCCAATGGTTCAAACGGTGAGTCAATCGGAGTCCGGACGAGAGAGTTATGGTCATTTTAGCTCACCCGCTCGTTATTGGCCGATCACTGCCGGCCGAACCCGGCCGTGTCGTCCGACACGGCCGTGCCGTACTCGTCCGGAAATGCGGAGTCTCGCCTCAGGACCCGACCGTGTCGTCCGGCGGCCGTGCGAACCCTTCCGGATAAGCGAGAATAAATGCCCGGCCACGCGGCCGTGTGTAAATGCAGCGCGATCGAGTCATCTTGAAGTCATTGTCGGACGGGTCAGCTGTCGGAAGGCCCTCAGCGCCGCGACCGTGTCAAGCGAGGACACGGTCGAGTCCTGTCGGCCATCATGCGACACGGCCGTGCCGATCGGCACGAGCCGTGTCGGCAGAACGATCAACCCCTATAAAAGGCCTATGAGACGTTTTTCTTGCCATGTTTCACCTTCTTCTTCTCCTCTTCCGCAGCTGGGCGTGTTCTAAGCTTGAAGCCATGTTGTTTAACAACATATCCATGGATTCTTGGAGCTCATATCAACAATCATCCATCCGATAACAACCGTTGATCGAGCGAATCGAATCAGATTTTCCGTAAATCTAATTTTGGGGATTTTCGGTATTTTGTTCGATTTCGTCCGTTTAATCCGATTTAACTTAGGATTGTGATGGATTGATGATTATTTAGATGTATTGTATCATTTCCCTTGTTATCCCATGGTTGGATCGTATCGATTCGTTGTTTTGGTCGAGTTCTTGACCGACGCCTTGAAGGTGTCCGGTAAAATGTCATAGAGGGGTTTTCGGGCGTTCTGCGATTATTCTTCCTCGTATGATCGATGATTTATTGAATTTATGTTGTTAGGGTCGAATTCTTGTGAAGAACTCGAGTCGAAACCCTTCCGTTCGTTGTCTTCTTCGTGGTTCAAGCTTCCCGGTCGAACCGTGTTCTTCAGATCTTCGATAACGTTTATTAAGGCAAGTATACATTTATGATTATCGTTCTCGACTTTGAAAGTAAGAAATATTGATGGCATATCATGAGCGAACCGTTTACGGCATTCATAGATATATTAATTGGCATGTAATGAGCGAACCGTTTGACGGCATTCCTACATGTATCGGCGTATGAGGTGAGCGAACCGTTTTGACGGCATTCACATACGTAGCAGGCGTATGAGGTGAACGAACCGTTTCTACGGCATTCACATACGTCTTATGAGATTTTAGTTATTAGGAATACTAGTCTTAAATTGATGAATTGACGGATATTGATGAATTGACGGATTACATTTACTTTATTGTCGAAGTATTATGTTTCATATTGTTATACTTGCACTAGCTATTCGACGGCTAACCCCTTTATGGGGAAATACGTTTCATGTATTTCGGAGTTCCAGGAGAGCGGACGGCGGGTGCAGTCGGCATGAAGATGATGGGCAAGTGTGATCTGTATCTTGTCTCGGTTATCTCTTTTGGTTTCCTCCATTCGGTGTTGTTGTCTTGGAATGGATTTTTAAATACTCGAGTATTGTATTTCGATTTCCTTGATGTTCCGGCTGTGTTGCCGAGGTATTGATTTGTGCGGTGATGTATATGGTTTCATTGTTTATGGTTTGAATACCATTTGTATCGTCTTTCTTTCTATTGTATGTAGACCTTATCGGTCAAGTTTATAGTTCCGCGTATGTTTAGCCTTGTGGGTCCCACGGCGGGGCTCACGTGTTGTAATATACTGAATAACTTGGGGTGTTACAGAATATGGTATCAGAGCTTAGGTTAATTGATACCTATGCTGTCGGTCTTTTGGGTCGATTGAGTCGGCATTTGCCACAGTATCACTACTCTGCCATCATCACAGTGCGACCGGTACTTGTAAGTCCTCTCACTCTTCTCGTATTTTTCTTAATCGTTTCGTTTATAGCTTGGTATTCTTGGGAATTGGTCACTTCGAGAATGTGCGATTCGGATTATACTTACGCACGTGTGTGCCCTTCAGAATGTTGGCTGAAAGTAGGAAGAATCGTGGCTGTGATCACGGACGTGAACCCTTCCTTGAGATTTTGTTAAATTGCTAATTGCGATATTGTTGTGTAACGGTATTATGTTGAGACTTTGTTTAGGAGTCGCATGCTAGTATCACGGGAGATCTTCGTCTTCACAGACCTGTAAGTATGTTGTTCGGATTATTCGAAAATTCTTGGTTATCTTGGTGATTTTGGATTTTCCGTTGAAATGTTTGTGCGAGTGATTGCAAGTTTCGAGGACGAAACTTATTTTTAAGGGGGGTAGAGTGTAATACCCCGATTTTTCGGATATATTTTTTTTTCTTTCGTTTATATATTGGATATCGTGGATGGTTAATTATGCTCGAGGATGTTGTGAACGTTTGAAAATGTTATTGAATTGAGTATATGTATTGATTTTGCCGTATGCTCGTATTTGGTATGTCATGACTTTGGACAGGAATTGTTGAAATTGGCTAAGTATGGAATTATTACGTACGTTAATAAGGTGAGATTACGTACGTAAGATTGGCATGGTTACGTACGTCAAGGCTAAGGTATTACGTACGTAACGAAGGCATCGGACGAGGCCGAGTCTGTGAGGCAGGTGGGATCCTGTTTCGGCAACTTTCGGCGGAGGATGTTGACAGGTGAGTCAACGTACGTGTTACGTACGTAACACAACCATTGTACTGTAGCAAGTCAACTGGTATATTACGTACGTTATATGGTATGGGTTACGTACGTAATGGACTGCACGGAATGAGACAGTGAGATGGTTACGTACATTATGGATTTTGGATTACGCACGTTAAAATTGTTACGTACGTTAAGAAAGGACACCTACGTACGTAATGAGAGTGCAATTTATATATTGAAGTGTTGCCTTTCATTTCTCTCGCGATCCTTTGAGATATTTCTCTCCAAAACTCGTCCCTCTTCACTTTTAAGAGTGTTCTAAGCACTTTTAACATGATTGTGAGCTTGGAATCATGGAATTAGAGCTTAGTTATGGAACTATTGTTGATTCTTGAAGTGATTCCTTGTGTTATCCATATTCTATGAGGTTTATGTTGAAGGAAGATAATGATATGCTTTGAATATGTTGATTATGATTATGGAATCATAGAGATATTGATGTTCTTGAGGCCATATGATGACTATGATGATTTAATGATTCTTGGAATGGAGTTCAATTATTCTTTCTTCGTGGTTCGTCCATACAAGGTAATCCTCATATCCCTTTGATAGTGGCTCATTTTTTTTTTGGATTACTACTTGGGAGGGAGTATGTTGGGAATCGTGTATTTTGATGTTCGTCTTATTTTAATGAAAATGCATAAATTGGTGTACTTTTATCCATTGCGTGAGTATTTTTGAAATGGATTTTGGTATTTTGCCAATGAAATTTTATTTTGTAAAACCGATTCCCTAAGCGAGTTTTGGCATTTTAACCATGATCGTTTTGACGGTAAATGGAAAATGATTTTTGTATAGTATTTGAAAATGATTAGCGTCATCGGTCTTTTTGGCATTTTGGGATTGACGTGGAAAAGAGTGCTGAGCCTGGTAAATCCTTGTGAGAAGGGTTTACGGCGTGTAATATTCAGGAGGATGCAGGGTGTTACAATTATGGTATCATGTGATAATGTTATACGAGATTTGTTGGAATTGTAATAAGAGATTTCGGATGTTGATATGATCATTGCGATCTTCTTCATATGGTGATAAGGGTTTTGTTGCGATTCTTGAGATTGTATGAATGACATGATGAAGAAAATGGTAACATGGAGATATATACCTCGGAGATGTTGTTCGGAACGTGATTTCGGATATTTCATGTTCTTGAAGAACTCTTGAATTATACGAGGTGATGAATTTTTTTTTAGAAGTGTTGATGTTTTGAAAATGAATATGGAATATTCATATCTAGAGCTAAACTATGTGTTGGAAATAATATTCGTATAGGAATACGAATGTGATTATGATGATACTATTATTCATCTCTGAATTTGGAAGCCCATACGTATGGAGCAAATATTCAAATCGAATGATTGGATTGTTTGATAACTTTTTTTAATATGATTATCTATTGTTTTGAACCAGTCGGATGATTCGAATTGGACGGTTATAAGTAAATTTTAACGATGGATTTACGAGAAGGGAACCTTGTCAATTCGTATTTAAGAATTGAGTTTGGAACATTTAGACCCTTATTATTGGTCGAATTGGTTCTTGATATGATCATCATATTTCGACTCGTATTGTGGACAGGATTTGTAAGTGTCGAGTTGGATTGTTCGGTGTGATTAGTCGAGATATGGTAAAGCGATTGAGTTCGTGGTTTGGTGGTATTGATATTGGTCGTCATCGAACCGGTTGATTATCAATCCTTCGTTTTACAATAAGGTATGATGTTTGATCGTGAATTATGGTGTTGTGTTGCGGTTAAGGTTGAAGGGTTCGTCGATTAACTTGGTCGAGACAAGTTTTATACTCATACTAATCAATGAGACTAATGTTATCGTGTAGGCGTACGATTGTGTGTATCATTTTGGGACTTGGCCTCTTTATGATTGTATTGATGTCAAAGGGATTGGTTGACACGGCGCCGTCGGCAAATTATGCCAAATGTTCTTGTTGTTTGTAAATGGCGGTTCAAGGCATTACGATACTTGTTGGTAAAGTTGCTATCGATAGCGGTTCGCGGTATCGATGTATCGATTATTATTATTCGCGATTAATGTCGTTACGAGACATCGTTGAATCTTTGTCATCGAATTGGATGCATTGCTATGATGTTGCGTTAACCGATTGGGGACATTTGATATATCCTTTTGTCATCTCCGTTTCGGTGGTCGGTTTAAGACACCGGGACATCTATTCTATCGTATCATTGATTATCGATTGACCGTTCTAGGGTAATCGAGGTATTGAATTGGGATTATCGAAGATAATTCCCATCCGTTGTCGAAGATACTCTCATCCGTTGTATCATTGTTATCGATTGGCCATTCTACGGTAATCGAAGTATTGAATTGGGATTATCAATGATAATTCCCATCCGTTGAATTATTATTGCCGTGTTGACCGATTCAAGGCAGCACATTATTATTCTTGTGAACTCGGTAATTTTGTGATCGTTGAGGGTTGAGGATTTTCCGAATTGTTGTGTTGTGATCGTTGTTCGTGTTAATCGGTCTTTAGGGAATTCTGATCCCAGGATGGTTGTTTTGAATATCGTTGGTCGTGTCGATCTTTCATTATTCGTGTGTCATCGTTCACTTGGTGAGTCGTATGATCCGTATTGGATGTTTTATCCCTTGAGTTTCGTTGTCATGTTGTATCGTGGCATATCTGGAATCATGTCTGCGTGCCGATTGGTTATGTGTAAGATTTTTAGCCGGGCACCGATGGTCATGCGTGGATATTTCCGCATTGGGTGTGCACACGAGGCGTAGTTCTTGAGGCTAATTAGGTACATTGTCACACGTATATTACGGATTCCGTATACGGGGTGGACATGTGCACGAACACATTTCCGGATCGGGCGTCTTGTGATGTCCCTCTTGAGCTTTATTGATTGATCGTTCGTAGTCCATGTTGTATTGGATATGTCCAGACGATTTGCATTTGGTTGTTCATACGCCGAGGGTATGTCAAACGATCGAGTTTGCTTCTTTGAGATCTGTATTGTGATGATTTACTGACTTTGGGTGTTCGGCTTTCGAGCCATTGTGATGTATCGGTATTTCCGTTGGAGCCTTCGGGCATTGTGAATTCGTATCTTTTTCGGCATTGGTTTGGTTTACCTTCGGGTAATGTATTGTTATGTTCTATATTGATGATTTGCCGTTTGGGCGTATGTTTGATTCTTGTGCATCTCGTTGAGTTTTCTGGCGAAATATTTCTTCCCCTACTGTTTTAAGTTTGGACGAAACTTCTTTTAATTAGGGTATATTGTAATACCCTTAATTTTTGGTCCACTGACATTTTCTATTTTTGGCGGAAGTCTTTTTTGACGACTTGCTTGGGACAGTTTCGTCATCCGAGAATGATTAATTCTACACTTTTTGTCATCAGAGTTCGTTTCGGTATCGTTACATTGAATTCCGTGTTCTTTAGCGACTTTTCCACGTATGAGTTCGACTTTGTTAAATCACCATAAATTATTGGAAGCTCCAAAAATTCTAAACCTTTGCAATATTATAGAGCATCGAGTTAGCTTTCCAATGGTTCAAGCGGTGAGTCAATGGTCCGGACGAGAGAGTTATGGTCGTTTTAGCTCACCCGCTCGTTATTGGCGATCAACTGCCGGCCGAACCGGCCGTGTCGTCGACACGGCCCGTGCCGTACTCGTCCGGAAATGCCGGAGTCTCGCCTCGAGGACCCGACCGTGTCGTCCAAAGCGGCCGTGCGAACCCTTAGGATAAGCGGAATCGTCGCCCGGCCACGCCGTGTCGTGCAGCACGGTCGAGTCATCTTAGTCATTTGTCGGACGGGTCAGCGTCGGAAGGCCCTCCGGCGCGCGACCGTGTCAAGAAGGACACGGTCGAGTCCTGTCGGCCAGGTGTGCGACACGGCCGTGCCGATCGGCACGGGCCGTGTCGGCGAGACGATCGACCCTATAAAAGGCCACAGAGGCGTTTTTCTTGCCATTTTCACCTTCTTCTTCTCCTCTTCGCACGGTGGGCGTGTTCTAAGCTTGAAGCCATGTTGTTTAACAACATATCCATGGAGTCTTGGAGCTCATATCATCAATCATCCATCCTATAACATCCTTTGATCGAGCGAATCGAATTGATTTTCCGAAATCTAATTATGGGGATTTTGGGTATTTTGTTCGATTTCGTCCGTTTAATCCGATTTAACTTAGGATTGTGATGGATTGATGATTATTTAGATGTATTGTATCATTTCCCTTGTTATCCCATGGTTGGATCGTATCGATTCGTTGTTTTGGTCGAGTTCTTGACCGACGCCTTGAAGGTGTCGGTAAAATGTCATAGAGGGGTTTTCGGGCGTTACTGCGATTATTATTCCTCGTATGTTCGATGATTTATTGAATTTATGTTGTTAGGGTCGATTTCTTGTGAAGAACTCGAGTAGAAAACCTTCCGTTCGTTATCTTCTTCGTTGTTCAAGCTTCCCGGTCGAACCGTGTTCTTGGGATCTTGATGCGTTTATTAAGGCAAGTATACATTTATGATTGCGTTCGACTTTGAAAGTAAGAAATATTGATGGCATATCATGAGCGAACCGTTTTACGGCATTCATAGATATATTAATTGGCATGTAATGAGCGAACCGTTTGGCGGCATTCCTACATGTATCGGCGTATGAGGTGAGCGAACCGTTTTGGTGGCATTCACATACGTAGCGGCGTATGAGGTGAACGAACCGTTTCTCGGCATTCACATACGTCTTATGAGATTTTAGTTATTAGGAATACTAGTCTTAAATTGATGAATTGACGGATATTGATGAATTGACGGATTACATTTACTTTATTGTCGAGAAGTATTATGTTTCATATTGTTATACTTGCACTAGCTATTCGGACGGCTAACCCCTTTATGGGGAAATACGTTTCATGTATTTCGAGTTCCAGGAGAGCGGACGAGGCGGGTGCAGTCGGCATGAAGATGATGGGCAAGTGTGATACTGTGTCTTGTCTCCGGTTATCTCTTTTGGTTTCCTCCATTCAGTGTTGTTGTACTGGAATGGATTTTTAAATACTCGAGTATTGTATTTCAGTTTCCTTAATGTTCCGGCCTGTGTTGCCGAGGTATTGATTTGTGCAGTGATGTATATGGTTTCATTGTTTATGGTTTCGAATACCATTTGTATCGTCTTTCTTTCTATTGTATGTAGACCTTATCGGTCAAGTTTATAGTTCCGCGTATGTTTAGCCTTGTGGGTCCCACGGTGGGGCTCACGGCGCTGTAATATACCCTGAATAACTTGGGGGTGTTACAAGGTGAAGACCGTGTTTTCTTGTTTTAGGGTTTTTACAATTTGGGGGAGGTGAAGACTGTGGAGATCGCAAGAGTCGGGACAACGTTTTTAATTTAAATTTGTTTATCAAAAAAAAGAAACTTAAAACGTTTTATTCCGCCCAACCCGCCTAATGAACGCCCAACTTAAAACGTTTAATGAACGCCCAGCGCATAGTGTCCGCCCAGCCCGCCTAGGCAGCCGCCCAGCCCGCCTAGGCGGCCGATTAGTTGCTCATCCGCCCAATACAAACGATTATGGTGTAATCGGGACGGCGGTGCCCCGCCTAGCGCCTAGGCGGCGCCTAGGCGGCCTAGCCCGATTTTTAGAACATTGATAAAAACAAGATGGTGAAGAAGACTTATCTCTCTCTCCTCTTGAAACTTCACGTATGGATTAAGTCTTGGGTGGAAAGTGAAGTCTTCACACATATATTCATCTTACAAATCTCATAAAATCCCTTTATTCCTTATTTTAAGAGATATGATATCTCACAAGTCAAAAGTCTTCCACCAACAAAATCAAGACTATGACCAAGGTAAGGAATCAATGTAGGGCCGGCCTCTAGAAGGAATCGGACGGGTTCGGTTCGTTTCGGACTCCCGAGAGTCCAAATAGATAAACTCCGATTTCGTTCCGATGTATTTATATTGATTAATTAATCCAATTAATTAATTATATCAAATACATAATAATATAATTAATTTCTCCAAGAAATAATTATATTCATGAATTAAATTAATCACCCAGTAATTTATTCAATCCATTAGGTCGTAAATGTAACACCCGAAACTAGGCGGATATTACAGTGCCGTGGACCCCCGACTGGGACCCACCAGGCGAATGAAAACTGATGAATTAAATAATATAATTATAGTACCGAACCACATTATATTACCTAATACTCCGATGAGGAGCTTAAGTACAATACACCAGGACAATACAGAATACTAGTATATTTTATATGAAGATAAAATACACCACCCTTAATAAATAAATATCTCAAACGGAATTTGCAGCGGAATACATATGAAGAGAAACAAGAATGACTGAAATGACTGGGCCCCCCTACTAGTATCACTGGGACTCCTCACCGTCAACGTGCTCTTCCCGTACTTTTGCCTTGCCATGACCTGAAAACAATAACCCCCAACGGGGTCAGTTACACAGAACAACAATCCTCCAGGGTTGAATATACACAATCATGATATATCTTTAGTTATGAAATATCCTTAGTTATGAATTTAAGCTGAAGAGGAGCATCATAGTACGCCCGTAATGTTCTGTGCAAGTGTACAAGACGAATGACCGGACACACCCGTCCTTGTACCTAATTAGTCTCACGGAGGTAAGCGTTACCGTGTGCACAGTCCAATGTATCGGTGAACCCAACACATGACTATCGTGTGCTTGACTAAAAGTTCCACACATCCACACCCGGCGACGCAATATAAACCCAGAAGGTCATATGAACAAGAATGACCAAAATGAATATCAATGAATAATAATCCGACAAGGTCAAAAATGACTTACCGAGATGAAAATAATAGTGAAGTGAATGATAGCTCAATGAAATGATTGGAACCGTCGTTCCTTGTGAATGAAGTGATTATTCGACGATTACAAGTCTCAATACGGTTAATACATTATGAATGAGTTATGATTATGAATGAATCAACAACAAAAGGAATGAATATCCTTTTAACCGAGTAAGAATTAACTTACACAATACCGGTGAACAATGTCCTTCCATGAACAAACGTCCTAAATAAGATGTCGGTCGCTCGAACAACCTTGAATAACACAATTACCAACAATCCGTTCAACATACTCATCAAACACTATTATAACGAACTCAAAACGCCAATACGACTAAACCAAGTTCATTAGGGCATTATATCAAACACGTTGAGACCAATCTCCGATCGTTTACAACCAAACCTCAATTATTCCAATATCAAAATCCCCAAGATGTGTTTCCAACCAACAAAACATCTTCAATACAATCAATAATCCAATATGAATATCCAAATTCGTGATTTCAACAATAATTAAACGAAAACCCCCAAATCCAACTTCATATTCAAAGTGTTCTTGAATAATCCTTCAATAATCCAATGAATATTTATACAAATTCATAATCATATGTATATATCTTCATACAACATGATTATAACGTCCAAAACATCATATCTCAACACAAAATCGAAATCCAAGATGTTGAAGAAATTACCTCTTGAAGATCCAAACACTTCGATCCGATGAACACGAGTCAAATCGAGTATCCAAGCTTCCCAAACGAATGAAGATGATGAAAATCTAACACCCAAGTGATTGATGATGGAAAATCTCTCCCTCAAGCTCTCTCTCTCGGAACAAGGTGAAAGAAATGACAAAATGAGTAAAAAGTCTCGTCCAAGCCCTTATAAACTGCCAGAAGTTATGGCCGTAACTCGGCCTACTTACAGCCGTAACCATCCATCTCGTACGGCCGTAACTCGGCTTCGTCCAAAAACTGCCGACAGCCATACGGTCGTACACGCACCTAACTTATGGGCGTAACTCGCCCTCATCCAAAACACCTGCCGACATCCATACGGTCGTACCCTCACACCTTACGGGCGTAACTCGATCGATACGGCCGTATCCGTCCAAACTTACGGGCGTACGACCCCTTTGTCGAAACTGACCAGGCACCCTGCCTGCAACGTACGGCCGTATCCAGCCAAGCCTTACGGCCGTACCTGCCTCATCTTACAGCCGTATGCCGCAACCCTTACGGCCGTATCCTGCCCACCTTATGGCCGTATCTTCTCATCTTACGGCAGTATGCCGAAACCCTTACGGCCGTAAGCCCCATTCGTCCGAACTGGCCTGAAATCAACGAGCGCCTGTTACGGCCGTATCCGACAATCCTTACGGCTATAACTCTCCTTCGTTCAAAATCACCTTGAACCAACAAATGCATGTTATGGCCGTAATGTATGACTAGTTACGGCCGTAACTCGTTGCTGGACAAGATGAAAATCCGACAACTCCGATTTCTCGCTACGATTGATGACTGATCCGACATATCATACGTATGAGGAAGTAAACAAGTCCAACGCATGCCAAAGATGATACTTCCAGCACAAGACTACCAATCACGAAGAAAATGATAATACTCCCGTCTCGATCCACAAACGGAGATGAAATGACGATCGGTAACTGCTACACGGTTACAACATGCCAATAATGAACACAAATGAATGAATCATGAATGATGAGTGATTATTAATGAGTGAAAATTACTGAGTGACAAATACTTACTGATAATTACTGAATGATAATGAATGAATTACAACCGGGTATTACATACTCCCCCCCTTAAAAAGAGTTTCGTCCCCGAAACTAAGGGCCAAACAACTCAGGATAACTCTCCCGCATACTCTCCTCGGTTTCCCAAGTAGCCTCTTTGACTCCGTGTCTAGACCACTGAATCTTGACCAAAGGAAACATCTTGTTCCTCAACTGTTTGATTCGCCGCTCTAAAACTCATATAGGATGCTCCTCATACGAATGATCATCCGTGATCTCGATTTCGTCGAACTGATGTATGTGGCTCGGGTCGGAAACATACTTCCGCAATTGAGACACGTGAAACACATTATGGATTCGGCTCAACTCTGGAGGTAAATCCAATCGATAAGCTAACTCGCCTACTCGATCCAAAATCTCAAACGATCCAATGAATCTCGGACTCAACTTCCCCCGTTTTTCGAAACGGAAAATACCTCGACTCGTGGATACCTTGACCAACACGTGGTCACCTGTATCGAACTCTAGTGGTCGACGACGATTATCTGCATAAGGTTTCTATCGACTCTGAGCTGTCAACAAACGACTCCTGATCAAAGCTACCTTCTCACGGGCGGCTATAAGCATATCGGGCTCGATGCCGATTGATTCTGATAAGTCGTCCCAACATAAATGAGATCGACAACGACGACCGTACAAGGCCTCGTAGGGTGCTGTAACACCCCAAACTAGGCGGATATTACAGTGCCGTGGACCCCCGACTGGGACCCACCAGGCGAATGAAAAAGGATGAATTACACAGGGTAAATGTAGTACCGAACCACATTATAACATCAATTACTCCGAGTAGGAGTTTCATACAACACACCCAGGACAATATAGAATACATGTGTATCTTATGTGACGATAAAATACACGACACTGAATGAAATGAGTATTCGAAAGGAATGACTGCAGCGGAATAAATAAAGAAAACATAAGTGACCGAATAAATGACTGAAAAGACTGGGGCCCCTTCTAGTATCACTGACTCCGCCGTCATCGTGCTCTCCCTGCGCCTTTGCCTTGCCATGACACGAAAAACAATATCCCCAAACGGGGTCGGTTATCTGAGAACAACAATCCTCGGGGGTTGAAATTACACAATCATGAATTAAGCGAGTTATGAAATATCCTTAATTATGAATTACGCTGAAGAGGAGTACCATAGTACGCCCGTAGTGTTACGTGCAAGTGTACAAGACGGATGACCCGGACACACCCGTCCTTGTACCTAATTAGTCTCACGGAGGTAAAGCGTTACGTGTGCACGATCGATGTATCACTCCCAAGACATGGCCATCATGTGCACGACTAAAAATTCCACACATCCGCACCCGCCACGCAATATGAACCCGAGAAGGTCATATGAACAAGAATGACCATAATGAATATCAATGAATAATAATAATCCGACAACGTCAAGAATGACTTCTGGGATGAAAGTGATAATGAAGTGATTGATAGTTTCAATGAATTGATGGGAATCGCCGTTCCTTATTAATGAAGTGATTATTCGACAATTACAAGTCTCAATGTGATTAATACAATGATGAATGAGTTATGATTATGAATGATCAACAACAAAAGGTATGAATATCCTTTTAACCGAGTAAGAATTAACTTACACAATACCGATGAAGAAAGTCCTTCCTCGAACAAATGTCCTAAATGAAGTGTCGGTCGCTCGAACAACCTTAATTCAATACAATTACCAACAATCCGATTAATAAACGAATTAAACACGAATATAACGAAATCAAGACGTCGATACGATTAAACCAAGTTCATTGGGGCATTATATCGAACACTTTGAGGCCAACTTCGATTGATTACAACTAAACCTCAACAATACCAACTTCAAATCCCCAAGAAGTGTTTCAAATCAACAAAACATCTCCAATACGATCAATAGTCCGTTATGAATATCCAAAAACGTGATTATAACAACAATTAATCGAAAATCCCCAAATCCAACTCGATATTCAAAGTGTTCTTGAATAATCCCTCAATAATCCAATGAATCCTTATACAAACTCATAATCATATACATATCCCTTCATGTAACATGATTATAACGTCCAAAACATCATATCTTAACACAAAATCGAAATCCAAGGTGTTGAAGAATTTACCTCTTGAAGATCAACCACTTCGATCCGATGAACACGAGTTATAACGAGTATCCAAGCTTCCCAAAGGAATGAAGATGATGAAGATTACACACTCAAGTGATTGATGATGATAAAATCTCTCTCTCAACTCTCTCTCTCGGATGAAGAAGGAAAAAATGAAAAAGTGAGGTGAAAAGACCCGGCCAACTCCTTAAAATCTTGGAAGTTACGGCCGTAACTCGGCCCTCTTCTGGCCGTAACTTTCCAAGTCAACGGCCTTACGGCCGTAATCGCTAACTCAGATGCGGCCGTAACTCGGCTTCGTCAGAAAGCTGCCCGGCAGACTTACGGCCGTAAGCTCTGAGTTACGGCGTAACCACTTCGTCAAAAACATCCGTCGACACCCTTACGGCCGTAACCGCACACCTTACGGCCGTAACTCGGATGATACGGCCGTAACCGGCCAAACTTACGGGCGTAAGCCCTCTTCGTCGAAATGACCAGGCACCCTGCCTGCCGCGTACGGCCGTAACCGGCCAAGCCTTACGGCCGTACCTTCCCCGACTTACGGCCGTATGCCGCAACCCTTACGGCCGTAAGTCACCCTTGGTCGACAACATCCAAAATTTACGAACACCACTTACGGCCGTATCTCACCATCCTTACGGCCGTAACTCACCTTCGGCCAAAAATGTCTCGGTAGCTCTTTGACGCGTCTGGCCAGTAAAGCCGACCTTTACGGCGTGCTGCTCAACTTACGGCCGTACCACAGACCTTACGGCCGTAAGTCCCTTTCGGCCAAATGGCCTGACAACACGACCCCTTGTGACGGCCGTCACCCCAAGTCCTTACGGCCGTAACTCGATGCTGGCCAAGTTGAAAATTCCGATAACTCCGATTCCACGATACGACTGGTGAATGATCCGACAAAACATATGAATGTGAAAATGAACAAGTCTAACACAAGCCACGGATGATGCTCCCAGTATACGACTACCAATCACGATGAAAATAATAATACTCCCGTCGATCTCTAAACGGAGATGACATGTCGATCGGTAACTGATATACGATTACAACATGCCAACCGTGAACACCAATGAATGAGTCAAGAATGATGAGTGATTATTAACGAGTGAGAATTACTGAGTGACAATTACAGACTGATAATTACTGAATGAAAATGAATGAATTACAGCCGGGTATTACAGGTGCCATCTTAATCGAAGCATGCTAACTATTATTGTACGTGAACTCAATCAACGGTAATTGGGCTTCCCAATCGTCTTTCCAATCGAGGACGCATGCCCTCAACATATCCTCCAATGTCTGAATAGTCCTCTCTGATTGTCCGTCGGACTGAGGATGAAAAGCGGTACTGAGATTAAGCTGAGTTCCCGTAGCATGATGAACTGATTTCCAAAAATGAGACACGAATCGTCCGTCACGATCGAAAACGATACTTTTAGGAATATCGTGCAGTCTCACTATCTCTTTGATGAACAACTGGGCAAGTCTCTCGGGACCCCACGTATCCTTAATCTCAAGGAAATGAGCTGATTTAGTTAAGCGGTCCACAATCACCCAGATTGTATTCATGCCACGACGACTCATCGGCAAACTCGTGATGAAGTCCATGGAAATATCTTCCCACTTCCAATCTGGAATAGGGAGCGGTTTCAGCATACCTGCCGGTCGCTGATGTTCTATCTTGACTTGCTGACAGGTCAAACATCTCGAAACAAATTCCGCGACTTCTTGCTTCATATTACTCCACCAGTAATTTTGTTTCAAGTATTTGTACATTTTGCTAGATTCCAGATGAATGGAGTAAGGGGTAGCATGAGCTTCTCTCAAAATCGAGTTTTCAACTCGTCATTCGCCGGTATGCATAACCGACTCTTGAATCGCAATAGTCCATCCTCGTGGACCACAAATCCATGGGATTTCCCCTGAGCCACATCCTCATGGATGCGTAACAATGATGGGTCTGAACCCTGATTCACTCTGATTGCCTCCTCAAGTGGCGATGAAACCTCTAACATGCAAAGTTGCCCTTGCACTCGCTGAATCCAGACCTCGATCTCGGGTCTAAGGAATTCCTGTTGAAGCTCCTTCTGAACTGTTAAACGAGCAAGCATTTGCTCCTAAACGGACTTACGACTCAATGCATCGGCAACCACGTTTGTCTTACCCGGGTGGTATAGGATCTCGATATCATAATCTTTGATTAGTTCCAACCACCGCCTCTATCGCATATTTAACTCCTTCTGAGTAAATATATACTTCAAGCTCTTATGATCAGTGTATATCTGACAGGTAACGCCATAAAGGTAATGAAGCCAAATTTTCAACGCGAAAACCACGGCCGCTAGCTCTAGGTTATGGGTCGGATAATTAACCTCGTAAGGTCTCAATTGCCGTGAATCATAGGCAATAACCTTCCCATTCTGCATTAATACACATCCGAGCCCATGTCCGGACGCGTCACTATAAACCACGAATCCTACCGTCCTTTGTGGCAAGGAAAGTACAGGTGCTGAAATTAACCGGCTCTTGAGTTCCTCAAAACTCCACTGACACGCGTCGGACCACGCGTATTTCTTATCCTTTCGCAAAAGGTTCGTCATTGGTTAAGCGATTTTAGAAAATCCTTCCACAAACCACCGATAATAACCGGCTAATCCGAGAAAGCTTCGGATTTCCTTAACATTCTTCGGAGGTAACCATTCTTGGATAGCCTCCGTCTTCTGAGGATCAACACGCACTCCGTCTGATGAAATTACATGCCCGAGAAACGTCACTTCGGACATCCAGAACTCACATTTGGAAAACTTTCCATAAAGTTGCTCTCATCTCAACACGTCGAGAACCTGATGAAGGTGAACCTCGTGCTCCTCTCGGTCACGAGAATAAATCAAAATGTCATCAATGAAGACAACCACAAACTGATCCAAAAAGTCGATGAAAACCCGATTCATTAACTCCATGAATATTGCAGGTGCATTAGTTAACCCAAATGGCATTACCACGAACTCATAATGACCATAGCGTGTACGAAACGCTGTCCTTGCGATATCCGACTCTCGAATTCATAACTGATGATATCCAGATCTCAAGTCGATCTTGGAAAATACTAAAGCTCCCTGAAGTTGATCTAAGAGATCATCAATACGGTGTAGAGGATACTTATTCTTGATCGTCACCCTGTTCAACTCCCGATAATCAATACACAAGCGAAACGAACCATCCTTCTTCTTGACAAACAACACTGGTGCTCCCCACGGGGACGCACTCGGTCGGATATAACCTTTCTCGAACAACTCCTCAAGTTTATTCTTCAACTCATGCATTTCGATCGGGGCCATCTAGTACGGTGCCTTCAATATTGGAGACGTACCAGGCTCCAACTCAATCGTGAATTCCACATCTCTCTGTGTGGAGGCAAACCAGGTAACTCGTTTAGAAATACGTCGGCATATTCTCTCACTACCAGAATATCTGCCAACATTATTGATGATTTCTCGGTCTTGGTCATATAGAACCAATAACCAACACACCCTTGACTGAGTAATTTCACTGCTTTCATCAAGTTAATGACCTTACCAGAACAGCCGAGATTACCTCTCTGAAAAACACATTCGACCCCATCGTCTGAAATGATAGTGACCATACGCTTACGGACACTAATGATGGCATCGTGACGATCCATCCAATCAATACCCAAGATGACGTCGTCTCTCGGTAAATCCACCACAATTAGGTCTGCTAGCCATACACGGCCATGAAACTGAATCAGACAATTCTGAATCTCACGATTTTCGATAATTCTTCTACCGTCAGGTAGACCAATGACATAGGGCTCACAACTAGTAGCACTACCCAGACATAGTTTACTCAAACATGACTCGGAAATGAATGAATGCGATGCACCAGTATCAAAAAGGGTACACACAGGTTGAGATAGAATATCGAGTGTACCTGAGATCATCTGGGCCTCCGAATCGTCGGTCTTCTTCATCTCATAAATTCGGGGCTTGCTAGTCCCAGCACCGGACGCTCCCGTCTGATGACTATAGGCTCCACCTTTATTCGCTCATGTCGTCTTGAATGACGCAGACTGAGTGGCCTGATTATGAACAGCTGACTGCTTCGGGGCCTGAGATGACACCAGAGTAGGTTTGGAGTCCCTTCGGCAAAAACGGACCTTATGCCCAGCAATCCCACAGTTATGGCATGTGATAGTCTGCCTCGGACACTTGGTGCTGACATGACCAAGTTCCCCACAGTTAAAACAAGTGATGACCGAACTAGCCACTCGGGACTGCGATTCCGCCGGTCTGGGCGCCACAGGAGGTCGCTCAAAGAAAGTAGAACCCGCACGAGGCTTCTTAAAGGTTGTCTGACTGCCTTCAGACTGATTACGATTCTTGGACTTCTTGCTAGCAGATGAAGGTTGCTGCTTAGCAATCTACTTAGCAGTAAGCTCATAAGTAAGAGCCTTCTCAATAAATTCGGCCAGAGTGGTGCAATTATGATTAAGTAACTACATCCGCATACGGGGTTTCAGCCTCTTGCTGAAATACTTAATCTTATCCGCCTCGGAGTGAATGATAGATGAGGTGAACGGGAGAAGTTCCTGAAATTTCTCGACAATGGCGAGAACATCCTCGTATGCTGAGGGGTCGGGAGTGAGTAATTCTGATAGTTTGGCCTCTCTGAGTGGGGCCGGATAATACCTCTCCATCATGAGAGTCTTGAATTGATCCCAAGTACATGATCCGTCGGTGGGCTTCAACGACAACCACCAAGAATGAGCGCTCTTACCTAGGTAGTAAGCTGCAACTGAAACTTTGTGTCCTTCGGGACACTCTAC
This sequence comes from Orobanche coerulescens, assembly GCA_033398695.1. NCBI lineage: Eukaryota > Viridiplantae > Streptophyta > Magnoliopsida > Lamiales > Orobanchaceae > Orobanche > Orobanche coerulescens. Next base: position 159,773,395 of record CM065809.1, read on the forward strand.
CATAGCAAATAACTTCTCGAAATGTTCGAGCCAATGAACAATATCCGCCGGCTCAGATGAGCCCTCAAAAGTAGGTGGACTTTGGCGAGAGATGTCGCCGATGATACTGCCCACACTCCTCTCTTGCCTCTGAGGTGGCGGCGGAGGAGCCTGTTGATTTTGAGTAGCTGATTATGCATCGTCTCCATCAGTTGTGCCATCTGACTCATTTGGGCCATCATGCCCTACATAAAAGCGAGTGGATCAACCCGAACACCTTCTAATTGAGCTGTGTTCCGGTTACGACTCCCCGATAGTGAATGATCACATCCAGGTGAATGAATGGCAGCTTTGCTGCTTGATGAGTTAGCATTATTCCTCGCATTTGCACGTGTATTCACACGAGCTCTCGGGATTTGGCCCACACCGCGGCCTTGTCCTCCGCATCCTCTGCCTGTTCTCTCCATACTGAAGTAGGAAAGTCACATGATGATTATATCTCTCGCATGAATATCACATTATGATTATGTCATGAAATGATGAAAATGAGCATACGCGCTCTAGCATAGTGATTACATGAATGATTAACTGAGATGACATGATTATCTGATGAAATTCTTGAAATGATTATCTTGAACAAGTTAACAAGATTAATGATATGATCCTCAAGATCAACAACTGAACGGTGAAATGAACTGAGTGATTAATGAGTTAACATGATCGTCCCGATCAAAATGAATGATGATAAGGATTGTTGACTGATGAACGATGAATGAATGATTCTTATTGCCAGAAATTATACCATGGCGTTAGAAATCTTACAGTTCTTGGTCTGAGGGGCTCGGCATTTGCACAGGTCACACGTGACGCGAAAGTCCAATGATACTAGTCCGATGACGATGATTTCAAATGAGACATGACTCGGAAGGTAGTATTCAAAACCATGCTCCTATACCAACTCTCTAACACCCTAAACTAGGCGGATATTACAGTGCCGTGGACCCCCGATTGGGACCCACCAGGCGAATGAAAACTGATGAATTAAATAATATAATTGTAGTACCGAACCACATTATATTACCAAATACTCCGATAAGGAGCTTAAGTACAATACACCAGGACAATACAGAATACTAGTATATTTTATATGAAGATAAAATACACCACCCTGAATAAATAAATATCTCAAACGGAATTTGCAGCGGAATACATATGAAGAGAAACAAGAATGACTGATAGGACTGGGGCCCCCTACTGGTATCACTGGGACTCCTCTCCGTCAACGTGCTCTTCCCGTGCTTTTGCCTTGCCATGACCTGAAAACAATATCCCCCAACGGGGTCAGTTACACAGAACAACAATCCTCCAGGGTTGAATATACACAATCATGATATATCTTTAGTTATGAAATATCCTTAGTTATGAATTTAAGCTGAAGAGGAGCATCATAGTATGCCCGTAATGTTCTGTGCAAGTGTACAAGACGAATGACCGGACACACCCGTCCTTGTACCTAATTAGTCTCACGGAGGTAAGTGTTACCGTGTGCACAGTCCAATGTATCGGTAAACCTAACACATGACTATCGTGTGCTTGACTAAAAATTCCACACATCCACACCCGGCCACGGAATATGAACCCAGAAGGTCATATGAACAAGAATGACCAAAATGAATATCAATGAATAATAATCCGACAAGGTCAAAAATGACTTACCGAGATGAAAATAATAGTGAAGTGAATGATAGCTCAATGAAATGATTGGAACTGTCGTTCCTAGGGAATGAAGTGATTATTCGACAATTACAAGTCTCAATACAGTTAATACATTATGAATGAGTTATGATTATGAATGAATCAACAACAAAAGGAATGAATATCCTTTTAACCGAGTAAGAATTAACTTACACAATACCGGTGAACAATGTCCTTCCACGAACAAACGTCCTAAATGAGATGTCGGTCGCTCGAACAACCTTGAATAATAAAATTACAACAATCTGTTCAACATACTAATCAAACACTATTATAACGAACTCAAAACGTCAATACGACTAAATCAAGTTCATTGGGGCATTATATCAAACATGTTGAGACCAATCTCCGATCATTTATAACCAAACCTCAATTATTCCAATATCAAAATCCCCAAGATGTGTTTCCAACCAACAAAACATCTTCAATACAATCAATAATCTAATATGAATATCCAAATTCGTGATTTCAACAACAATTAATCGAAAACCCCCAAATCCAACTTCATATTCAAAGTGTTCTTGAATAATCTTTCAATAATCCAATGAATATTTATACAAACTCATAATCATATGTATATATCTTCATACAACATGATTATAACGTCCAAAACATCATATCTCAACACAAACTCGAAATCCAAGATGTTGAAGAAATTACCTCTTGAAGATCCAAACACTTCGATCCGATGAACACGAGTCAAATCGAATATCCAAGCTTCCCAAACGAATGAAGATGATGAAAATCTAACACCCAAGTGATTGATGATGGAAAATCTCTCCCTCAAGCTCTCTCTCTCGGAACAAGGTGAAAGAAATGACAAAATGAGTAAAAAGTCCCGTCCAAGCCCTTATAAACTGCCGGAAGTTACGGCCGTAACTCGGCCTACTTACGGCCGTAACATCCCAAGTCAACGGCCTTACGACCGTAACCAGCCATCTCGTATGGCCGTAACTCGGCTTCGTCCAGAAACTGCTGACAGCCATACGACCGTACCCGCACCTGTCTTACGGTCGTAACTCGCCCTCGTCCAAAACACCTACCGACATCCATACGGCCGTACCCACACACCTTACGGGCGTAACTCGACCGATACGGCCGTATCCGGCCAAACTTACGGGCGTACGACCACTTTGTCGAAACTGACCAGGCACCCTGCCTGCAACGTACGACCGTATCCGGCCAAGCCTTACGGCCGTACCTGCCTCATCTTACGGCCGTATGCCGCAACCCTTACGGCCGTAGCCTACCCACCTTACGGTCGTATCTCCTCATCTTACGGTCGTATGCCGAAACCCTTACGGCCGTAAGTCCCATTCATCCGAACTGGCCTGAAATCAACGAGCGCCTATTACGGCCGTATCCGACAATCCTTACGGCCGTAACTCGCCTTCGTTCAAAATCACCTTGAACCAACGAATGCATGTTACGGCCGTAATGTATGACTAGTTACGACCGTAACTCGTTGCTGGACAAGATGAAAATCCGACAACTCCAATTTCTCGCTACGATTGATGACTGATCCGACATATCATACGTATGAGAAAGTGAACAAGTCCAAGACATGCCAAAGATGATACTTCCAGCACAAGACTACCAATCACGAAGAAAATGATAATACTCCCGTCTCGATCCGCAAATGGAAATGAAATGACGATCGGTAACTGATACACGGTTACAACATGCCAATAATGAACGCAAATGAATGAATCATGAATGATGAGTGATTATTAATGAGTGAAAATTACTTAGTGACAAATACTGACTGGTAATTACTGAATGATAATGAATGAATTACAACCGGGTATTATAGTAAATCAATTTATCCAATAAATCGATTTAGACATCTAATATTTCAAATTAGATATCTAATATCTAATATTCATAATGAGATAATAAGCTTGATACATTCCGTCGTCAATCCTATTGCGCGACTCGGTAGGTCCGTCTCAGTCAGCAATGGGAGGAACCAAAGAGTAGTAGCACCACCTAGCCAGCCTAGCGGCCTACACTGTACCCCAACTGAGAACGAATGATGGGATCATTCAAGAACCATTCTATCGTGAATACCAGTAAACGTGTAAACCCTTCCTTCAAATGTCCCGATCAAGTTATAGGGTCACGGTCAGTCAAACCCTATCTATACTTGACACTATGCATGCGTTAATGCAAATCGATATCATTGAGCTCTCGTCTATCTAATACAACTAGCTCCAATGCTTTGGCCAAAGACTTATGATCTCATTTGCCAATAACCGCATAGGACATATAACCCGCTCACTAACGGGATAAAGAATTCTATCTTGGTATTCAGTAGGACCTGCTACTTGCCCGTTAAGATGCACGTCGAGGTTGACCCCCACCTCCCAGTTTATAAGGTCGAACTACTCTAATAAAAATCTTAACGTCACAAGCACATCCCTACTAAATCCTCAAGTCGAAAGTTCACGAATACCTATCACAACCTTTCGATTCCGTCATTGATTGTCCTGGAGTGAAATCCGTGTGACGAATCGAGGGTGAGTCAGTTCGAGTATACTAATCCAATTAGCATACCTATAACGTGTGCTACCACTAACCATTAGTGTTCGACAGACACTCTCCATGTCAAAGAACACGTAATACAAGTCTTTACATAAACTTAATGCCGAGTCAAGTTTCATCGACCTGCGAACGATTAAGTGTTTGAGCTATAAACCTTTCCAGTGCCGACCCCCTTATCCAATAAGGAGTGGAACGTTTTGCTCTCAAGTACATGAACTAGTTTCTATATATATATATACGAGTTAGGAATGCCAATAACTACCAGTAAATAAACAAACATCCATTGCCTTATATTAATGATTTACATAATTAAAAGTACAATTCCCTCACTCAACATCCCCCGAGTGGCATTCGAGAGCATACTCCTAACATATACGTCGTGATAGGAAGAATTGCACTATTATTTTAATTCTAAAGTGCAAATCTCTCCCTCAATAAAGAGTCAAGACACCTTTATGCAGAAAATTCTGCCTAACTTTTCTATGATTGATTCTAAATCGACGAGTGTGCCTTTAGCTGGTCATTTTCTGCTTAGTAAAGATCACTCCTCTAAGAATGACGATGACATTAAGTATATGAAAATGTTTCTTACTATGCAAATTAGCTTGGTTATGTACTTAATGATCAACATGAGACCCGAAATAGCATACGCTGTAAGTTGCCTTAGCCGATACATGGAAAATCCAGGGCTATATCATTGGCAAGCCGTCAAATGGCTATTGGAGTACTTGAACGGCTCAACGAGGTATGTGTTGGAATATGTATTCCAAATATTAATATAGTTTTGATGATTAAGTTGCTAAACAAAGCAAAACAACAAAGAGGCGAAGCAAAACAACGAAGGTAATGAAGACACAAAAAGTTGATCAAACTGCATGGATAACGCACGCCATCTGGCAAGAATAGCGTAAGCAATCGAAAGGAAACAACGTATGTAACATACTCATCATAACGTACGTAATAAGGACTTACCTGCAGATCAGACAACCTACCTGATGAGGATAGCGCACGCTACAACTGATGATTAACGCACGCTATCGAAGGAGGCTAACGTACGTAACACAAAAGTGTTAACATACGTAATGATGTTTGAATACGAATTCAAACAAGATGAACGTTGGAAAGAATCTGTTCAAAGTCAGAGAATCAAACGGATACTTTGACAAATGAAGGCAACAGATATATGAGTTAATGCACGCTACGATGCATGGTTAACGTACGCTACGTAAGACAGTTAACGTACGTAACATGAAGATATAACATACGTAACAGAAGAAATGAAGCTACTGGACTGAAATTGAAAGCCAATAACGTACGCTACATGATATGTATAACGTACGTAATGTTCCATAACACACGCTATGAAGAAAGGCTAGCGCACGTTAGCAAGTCAAAAGTGACTAACGGCTAGTTGGATGGAAATGGCTATAAATACCAAATCACTTGGTATCAAACAATACAACAACATTGAGCAAAGCATATACACTTGAGATATCATTGTACACAATATAGTTGTTGTTCTTTAGCTTAAATTAAGAGTGATTGAGTGTTATACACTAAATCATGCAAGAGAGAAAAAGAAAATATATGATTGGATTCGGTGTTATTAGGATCAAGGATCCGGCATTGTTAGAATCGCAATCGATATCTAAGTGAGGTTTATCTAGTACCGATAGAAATATAGAGTGGTTGATTCCTTGTCCAATAGAAAAGGAAAACAATTTAACTTGGACCGACATAAAGACAAGTGATTGAACGGTTTTACTCGGACCGTTAGAAGACGAGCTTGTAACGGTTATCCCTCAACCGATAGAAGAGAGGTGCAGAGGTTTATCTTAAGCCTATAGAAAAAGATACCGAGAGAGGACGTAGGCATATTTGGCCGAACCTCAATAAATCCTTGTGTTGATTTATTTTCTGCACTTTATTTAAATCGTTTCGGCAACGCGAAAGAGTTTCACAACTCTATCTCCAAACTGTAACACCCCCGAGGTATTCGAAGTATATTACAGCGCCGTGGACCCCTACATGGGACCCACCAGGCTAAAACAAGAAAAACACCACTCGACTAAACATCTCAGTTAGCGAGGTCACACATTTAAATAATACAACATATAAAGATACGCCCGGAGCAACCGGCGTAATAAACATCAACCGATAATATAGTAATCTGAGTTCATACAAAACGGAGTTAGGAGTGAAAAGCCTAAGTACTCGCGAGTACTATCTATAAGTTTATAAATGTGGGAAACAACCATATCGAAGTAGACAAAAGAAATAAGAAGACCCAAATGCACATGTCAACGACCCTGGCTAACATCCTCATACTGTCCTAGCGCCCGCTCGTCCGGCAAAACATAACCTGAAATCCATAACAAGAATTTCCCCAAAACGGGTCCCCAGAGGGGTTAGCAATTACGCTAGTACAAGTAATCAAGGCAAACCATTCGCTTACATGTTTCATAGTACAATGCTAAATCATTTCAAAACCAAAACCAAACATGTCTTTTCCGGAAACAAACAGTCAATCACATTTGTCTAGGACCGGGACGAAGCCACAAATCCCACTCGAGGCCTCTAAGGACCCTCCCGAGCTAGCCATATCATAAAACAAATCACGCACGTGCATCGCCTAGGACTGGGACGAAGCAACAAATCCCACTCGAGGCCTCTAAGGACCCTCCCGAGCTGGCTAGCTAAACAAACTCATGAATCCAGGGCACAAACCATTGGACTCCATCCGTGATCCCGTCGGACCCTCCCGAGGTGAGCAAATTACACACAATATACATTACCATTTCACGTTAAGCATAAAGGTTTCCAAAAATACTTGCCTTGAATAATTGATGATGCAACGAACGGAAAGGAAAATCACCAACGAACGCTAGGAACCAATGGAACCGAACCTAACGATTCGAAGAATACAATCACAACCATTTATAAACGAATACGGAATTGGAATACACCCAAAAACCGTCCTACGATTCATGTATATTCGTATAAAGAATAGCAACGAGGGCGGACCACAACCAAACCCTCTCGATTTTGCAAAACCATGAAAATATATCATGAATCCGTAGGAAAACTAATGATATCAACAAGATTAATCATATTCATCATGGATTAACCAACAAAACGGGACGAATCGAACGAAAATCCCAAAACCCCCAAATTATCCAAAAGTAGGGTTCTAAGAGATTTACCTTGGATTAGGATGGAAGATTCGTGTTGATGTTGTTATTATACACCAAGAACTCAAGGAAGATGATGGTTGGGATGATTGGAGGAAGAAATCGCCAAGAAAATCGCCCAAAATCGCCAAAGCCGCGGAGAGGGAGAAGAAATGAGAAAAGACGTACATCTGGGTCAACTCCGTGGTTTATATAGCCAGGGAGTGTTAGCGCGCGCTAATCCTCAGAATTTAGCGCGTGCTAACGGGACAAAACCCCAGTCCAGAAGTTAACATGCCAGTCCAGTAACCAGATTTCTGGGCCGTTAGCATGCGCTACCCGAAACGCAGCGTGCGCTAATAGCCTCTCGGTAGCGCGCGCTATCGGCCATAGCGTGCGCTACCTGGACATCAGTCGAGTCCAGAAGTTAACTGCCCAGTACTCACCTGACCCCGTTAGCGCGCGCTATCGGCCAAACGTATCGTGCGCTAAAAGAATATCGGTAGCGCGCGCTATCGGCCATAGCGTGCGCTACCTGGGCACCTGACCGAGTCCAGTAGCAAACTGTCCAGTACTGGACAGTCACGCTAGCGCACGCTACCGGATATCTTATCGTGCGCTAGTCCCCCAACATTAGCGTGCACTAAACAACGTAGTGTATGCTAATCCGCTAGTCCAGAGAGCTGGAATCAGAACTGCCACTCCCAGGGATCAGTTCGCTAGCGCGCGCTACGAAGCAGACGTAGCGTGCGCTACTAAGGGATCTCTAGCGTGCGCTATGCAGAAAATTAGCGCGCGCTAGGCACGGAATATGAACGGCCCAAAACACCGGAATATGAACGAAACATCAAACGGAACATCTCAAAACGCATAATAACATAGAATGGATCCACGACAACCCCGAAACGGCGGTTCCGAACAACAATTACGAGAACCAGATCAATAGATGGCGGAAGGAATACACTGAAAAATACACGACGGTCGCTAAAAACGAGAAATACAGAAAAATGAGAATATCAGGAAAAGAAAAATGTGGATATTACATTCTACCCCTCTAAAAATAAGTTTCGTCCCGAAACTTAAGAAACAAACAACTCGGGGTACCTAGCACGCATGCTATCCTCGGTTTCCCAAGTTGCCTCCTCGACACCATGTCTCGACCACTGCACCTTGACCAAATGGATGGTCTTATGCCTCAGTCGCTTCTCACGATGCTCCAAAATCTTCAAATGATGCTCCTCAAAAGTAATATCCTCGGCGACATCAATCTCACCATAATCGATGACGTGACTAGGATCCGAGACATATTTCCTCAGTTGGGAAACATGAAAAACGCTATGAACATGATCAGGGCCGGGGGTAATGCCAAACGGTATGCCAACCCACCGACTCGCTCGAGAATCTCGAAGGGTCCAATAAATCTCGGACTCAACTTCCCCTTTTTCCCGAAACGGAAAACTCCTCTCGTCGGCTACACCTTCAGTAAAACGTGGTCTCCCACCTCGAATTCTAAAGGTCGACGATGGATATCGGCATATGACTTCTGTCGACTCTGGGCAGTCAACATCCGTTCCCGAATTAATTCTATCTTCCGCCCCGTCTCTAGAACGATATCCGGCTCGGTCCCGACCATATCAGCCGCCTCATTCCAACAAATCGGTGATCGACAACGCCGCCCACAAAGTGCCTCAAACGGTGCCATCTGAATCGACGCGTGCCAACTATTGTTGTACGTGAATTCGATCAATGGCAAATGCTCCTCCCAGTCATTGCTCCAATCGAGAGCACAAGCACGCAACATATCCTCGAATGTCTGGATAGTGCGTTCCGACTGTCTATCTGACTGAGGATGAAAAGAGGTACTCAAACACAAACGAGTACCCAACGCCTTATGCACCGCCTGCCAAAAATGCGATACAAAACGGCCATCACGATCCGAAACAATGGACTTCGGAGTACCGTGAAGCCTCACAATCTGCGCGTTAAACACACGAGCCAACTTCGCCGGGCCCCAAGTGTCCTTGATGCCCATAAAATGTGCCGACTTGGTCAGACGATCAACAATCATCCATACCATATTCATGCCCGACCTCGGTCTCGGCAAACTCGTAATGAAATTCATCGATATGTCTTCCCATTTCCATTTCGGAACAGGAAGTGACTGCAATAACTCGGCCATTGGAGATATTATTCTTCATCCGTAGTACACGCCTTTGGAAAAATCAGTGATAGCTTTCTGGCAAATATGATAGCTTTCTCCAGGTTCTAAAAATCGGCCTGGGCGGCCGCCTGGGCGGCCGCCTAGGCGGCCCCCGGGCGCTCCGATTATGTTCTGGGCGTTTGTCCTGGGCGTTCGAGTGATTAATCGGCCGCCTAGGCGGGCTGGGCGGGCGCCTAGGAAGGCAAGCTGGGCGGGCGCCTGCCGGGTAAATATTTTTTTTATTTTTTTATATTAGTGGTACTATAAATTCCTGAATTGAGATACTATGGACTATGTTATGCTTATATCAATGTTTAACAATTTAATATATGATAGATTATATATTTGTTTAAATATTTAAATATTAGATGTTTTTTATTCTTTACATATATATAATTTTTTATATATAAAAATAATTATTATAATAATAATAAATAAATCCATCTAATATGATTAATCCCCGACTAGTTTCCGATTAATCCTTTGGGCGCTAGGCATTAGCAATCCGAACGCCTAGCGCCTAGCATTTTTTTAGAACCTTGGGATATACCAAATATTTATTCGATGGAACAAACTTAACACCACAATATTACTAGAAAATTGATCATTCGAGCACATACATCAAATATAATTATTAAGTTGATATCCACTCCAATTAACTTTGTGTTGAATAGTTGAAAGGATAAAACTTACCAAATCGAAATGATAGTCATTGGTCAAGGGCATTAAATAGAATTATTTAGATCATGACTATATTTTTTTTTGGAAGATAGATCATGACTATATGAGAGGATCTGGTTTAGCTCATTGGGAATAGTTTCTCAAGGAGCCTCCTTAAGAAAGATAAAATAGTACAATCAATATAAGCATGTCTATGGGTCGGACTTGTTGGGTCATCGGGTCCGACCCGCCGGGTCGTCGGGTCCAATAAGAGGGACACGAACCCTAATCCGGAAATAAAGACAACCCGTCAGGTTTAGAACCCGCCGGGTCAGTGGGTCTCGGTCAGATTTTTTTTATTTTTATTTTTTATTCGTAATATAAAAATTATTTTTTAAATACAATTGTTAATTTGTTATATAATTTTTAATGAGGATAATAAGGTTGTTTTTTTAAAAAAAAGGGGGAAAGTAAAGTAGGAATGGACTTGAATTAAAAAAAAAATTCTGCACTGCAGAGTCGAGTGTAGTACCGTAGCTGCCAGCAAGAGCAACAGCTCTATTCTAAAAAAAGGTCTGCATGCATGGTGTGGGTGGGGCCGGGCAGAAGGGAATAAATGAAAAAGAGAAAGCCGTACAGTGTAAAGCTGGACTACATAAGTTGTAGAAGACTAGAAGTAGAACGTTATTTTTTTTTTAAATGGTCGACCCGACGGGTCAGTGGCGGGTCGTGACCCGTCGGGTTAGCGGGTAGGAATTAGGTTGACCCTAACCCTAACCCTAACCCGCAACCCGTACGACCCTTGACCCGTATGACCCGTGACCCGACGGGTTCGGGTCGGGACAAGTTTCCGCCGGTTCGTAACCCGTCGGGTCCGGGTCGACCCTTGACCCTTGGACATGCTTAAATCAATATAAAGAAGTATCATCATAATTAAAATAAAAAAATATGAAAGTTTTGAACACAATAATTATTTGAATCTCTTAAATTTTGGACACAATCAATATCCCCGAAAACTATTTTCCATCTCATATCAATTCCTTTTTTCATTCCTTTCTTCACGACTTCATTAATTTATTCGTCACAAAATTTGAATTGTTCACAGACTCATGCAACAAAATTTTGAATAAAAATTCAGAATCCTGCAACAAAATTCGAATTGCTAAAATGTCACAAGAACAATATATACTTGTGGAAACACTTTCATAACTGAACGATACCCACTGTCGTCACCATTATACAGAAACAATCTGACGCTAAACAACTCGAACCGTTACCATCTATGAGATAACATGTGAAAACAAGTATATTGCAGCATAATAAATCTGACAATAATATGTTTCCCCACATGCACACGGGAGTGTGGAAATATTGCTCAAAAAAAATCACAGAACAATGCATAACATGTGTCACCACATACACAAATAGGTATGGAAACACTTACAAGCAATGCCCCCAGAACCATACTAAAATATGAAAACCTTATCAAAGACTAATTATTGTCACCAATGTACACAGATACTCGAGTGACAAACAATTCTAAATATCACCATATATGTGATAACACTGTTATTTTCGACCGGTTTTTCCCCTAGATGATATTTTCTGTCTGTTTCATCACGAGACGTCATTTTCGACCTGTTCTGCCATGAGACGACATTTTCGACATGTTTCGCTTATGGGACGTCATTTTCGACCCGTTTTGTCCCGAGATGTCCTTTTCGGCCGTTTTCGCCTCAGAATGTCGTTTTCGACCTGTTTTTCCCCGGAATGTCATTTTCAACCCGTTTTGTCCTTGGACGTCATTTTCTGCTCTTTTTGTCCCGGTACGTCATTTTCGACCAGCTTCGCCCAAAGGCGACATTTTCGGCCCGCTTCGTCCAGAGAAGTAACTTTTAACTCGTTTTGCCCCGAGACATTATTTTCGACATATTTCGCCATTGGACGAGATTTTCGGCCCAAGACGTCATTTCGACATGTGTCGTCTTGGGACTACATTTTTTACCAGTTCTGTCATATATATTATTTTCGACCCGTTTTGCTCCAAAATATTTTTTTCGATATGTTTCGTCCCGAGATAGCATTTTCGGCCCATTTCGGCCCGAAACAGCATTTTCGGCCATATTGTACGTCATTTTTTGCCCTTTTTGTTTGGGACGTCATTTTCAACCTATTTCATCTTGGGACATTGCAGTCAAAATGACTACCCGAGGTAAAAATTGTCGAAAATGACGACTCATTATGAAAATAGTTGAAAGCATAATGATCAAAAATAGTCACATGGCCGAAAATGATGTCATGTGACGAAAGTGGTGGAAAATATTATCGCAATGCAAAAATATGTAGAAAATGATGTTCCGGTGCGAAACTCTGTGATGGAATGACCAAAATTATTGTCTCGAAAAAAAAATGATCGAAAATGACGTCTCAGGATAAAACAGGCCGGAAATATTATTCCGGAGCGAATACGAGCAAAAATGACGTCTCGGGACAAAACATGTTAAAAATGATATGTGTGAACAAAACGGGCCGAAAATGACGTTCCAAAGCAAAAGGTGTCGAAAATAACGTCCTGGGGCGAAACATATCGAAAATGACGTCCTGTGGTGAAACCGATCGAAAATGTTGCCACGGGATGAAACGGGTCGAAAATGTCATATTGGGGCATAACTGGTCGAAAATAATAACTCGGAACGAAGCAGATCGAACATAATATCTCGTGATGAAAGTGGTCGAAAATATCGTTCATGTGCTAAATGGGCCGAAAATGACGTCATGGGGCGAAAGATTGAAAATGACGCCCTGGAATAAAATGGGCTGAAAATGACGTCCAGAACGAAATGCATCAAAAATGACGTCGCAGACCGAAAATGCCATCTTGGTGCGAAACGTGCCAAAAATGACATCATGTGACGAAAGAGGCAAAAAATGACGCCCCAGGCAAAAATGGTCGAAAATGACATCGCATTGAGTAATGAGTAAAGAATAATGTCCTGGAGCGTAATGTGACGAAAATAATGTCTCGTGACGAAACTGGCCGGAAATGTCGTCCCGAGGCGTAACGGTCGGAAATATTGTCCCATGGCGAGACAGGTAGAAAACGATGTCCCATAGTGAAACGAGTAGAAAATGACATCCCATGACAAAAACAATTGAAAATGACGTCTATGGGGTAAACTGGTCGAAAATGTTATCACGGGCGAAACGGGTTGAAAATGTCATACCGAGGGAATAATAAATCGAAAATAATGTCCTGTGATAAAACTGGTTGAAAATATCGTCCTGTAGCTAAATAGGTGGAAAATGATATTCTAGGGTGAAACGGGCCGAAAATAACGATGTGTGATGAAATGGTAAAAAAGCAGTGATGTGCTGTTTTTTGTGAAGTACAATGATTTGTAAAATAGAAGTACTCTAAGAATAGATGTCAATAATAGATAAATGAGAAACTGTTATAATATACCTTGAGAGTGACATTTCAATTACCCATTTGTTTTTATATAGTGTGAATGACTATTATGCCCCTGATGTAATTATGTAATTACGATTGTGCCATCTGAAGTTTTCCTATAAATAGAACTTCAGTTATTAATGAAAAATATACATGAAAATCATTCTTTATTCTCTCTCTAAATTCTCTCTCTATAATATTCGATTTTATAACACGTTATCAGCACGATTCTAACCATTTGAGTAATATCACAAGAGTATGCTCTACAGCTGCATCTTATAGATGAACCTCTGTATCAGAAATTGGATTATTACAAATTACAATCATCCCTCTCTCTCTCTCTCCCCAGATATGTCTCTGTAATTAATTCTCTCTTGTCCCCAAAATCACGCTCGCCTCTCATATCCTACTTACTCTCTTTCTTTTCCTCACATAATACACACACCCATACTCATACATAAATCTAGACACTCCACACTTATTAAAAAAAAAATTCACGCACAAACTCAAACACATAAGAACAGACAACCACACAAAGGGGCTCGCACGAACTGATAAAAAAAATGACCGATTAAGCGGTGCAGCGGCGAGGAGAGAAGACAGGGTCGGAATCCAGGCCAGTGGTTTAGGGGAATTTTGGTTTATCGAGTTCAAGAATCAAAAATCTCTATTTGGGCTCAGCTTTTCCAGATCGATCGAGTTGGATATTATAGTGGTAGACGTTAGTGGCTTCAGATCCAAAGAGATGAAGGTAAAAATGATACTTTAATATATTGATCAAAATAATTTCCTTTAATTATCATAATGGAAACAAAGTAAATGGAAATAGCAATAAGATGAAAGAACCTACCAAGTGGTCAACATCACATGGTTGATTTTGAGAATACTCTAAATATCTTTATCTTAATACTGAAACAGTATCTTTATTCAGCTAGAAAGTCACGACTCTAGAGATATGGAATTGGTAAAATACTATTATCATCAATTTATTTGAAATAGTAATGATAAACTTGATTTGCAAATATAAAAAGCATATGTTATCAGAATTAATTTTTCTTGATACCATCGTGATTCATTGTACGAGAGCTTCAATTTGACACTAATATTGATATGGGTGTTAACTCTTTTCATATATGACATTATTAAATTTATTAAAATTAATATCCAACTCTGGTATGCAAAAATTTATGAATACATACCCTTACACTTGCTATTAACGGCAGTCGGTATTTCGACCTATACCTTGATGATGACTATATTTTGAGGAATTGATTAGACGATCCTGTTCTGGTAGAAGCAGTTGATTATTTTGCAGTTTAAATTATGTCTCTTGCTTATCTCAAGGTGGTGGCTTCAAACCACACATTTATTGAGCTTACTTTCTGTAATTACAATACCTCCTATGTGATGAATCCAATTATCACAAGATGGATGGTTTTACGTATGTAATTTATATATTATATATCACCATCGTGGTTGGTTATACCACAAGAATGGTTCATAAATCCTGCTCTCGAAGAAGCAGTTGATAAAAATAAATATTACTCTCGAGAAGTAGTTGATCGATTATCTAACTCCTGCTCTCGAAGAAGAAGCACTTGATGGAAATAATATCCGATCTCCATGATTATTAAATACAAATGAAGAAAATTGAGCAAGTAATACTAGATGCTATCACCGATTAATTAAAGAAAATCACATGCAAATACACAACATGGTGGGATCATTTGACAAGTGATATGGAAAACTATCACTGAAAAATAATTGCTCAATTAATCCCATGTTGATTATATCACATGGTGGAATCATTTGAAATCATATTGATATGATAATATTTATGGAGAAGCATATATCGCATATTCGTAAGAATAATATATTTGCATAAAGGCAAAAGATGATCTAATTATTTCTAGAAGAAGAACACAACAATCGAAGTGAATATCAAACTAGCTGAAAGGCAGTAAACACTCGACAATATGAAATACGAAAAAGAAAATACATATGAATCCCATAAAAAGAGAAGGGGTGCGTCTCGAGAGTATAAAATTCCGTAACTCTGCCACCACCTGACATCAGGGTTTATAATGAAAGATCTAAAGGATCTAAATTTCCTTTTCGTTTGGCGCCAATAGTCTGTGGCTGATAAGCTTTGACTTCCAAATTCTTAACTGGAATATACGCCTGAAACTTTATAAGTAGATCAGCAACAGTGTCATCACATATTACTATATCTCGTGATGGTTGAGATATAAACTTGTGATCTACTCCTTGATCGTGAAAGGCAAGCAAATCGCTGAAGAAATAATTAATATTCAACAAACCTATAGGTTTGGTATGGAAGTCCCGTTCAGCCCATGACGTGATGTTGAATATCTCATTGAGTGTGCCATATCCACCTGGAAGAACAATATGTTGCTACCCAAAATATTATCCAGAGATAGATATTGCTGGAATAGATGGATAGCAAACAAAGTGCGAGAGCACTTCCGTGGGAAAAGTAAATAACACAAGATTTGCCGGGGTTATTAGTCCCGGGCTTGAATGCTCTCGCGAGCTGTTATTAATACAAATATTCTGGGATACAAGTATTAATGTTAGAGTACAATTACAATGAGTGTAAAGACCCTAGTTATCTTAGCTAGTGAGCGTGTAGATTGTCAGAAGAACCAGATATGGTGCTCTGTGAGTTCTTGTAATAACGTTGATGAGCTGTGACAACTGTGAGAAATCGACAATCTCTCACAGTGTGTAGTAGCTGTATGTTTGAGCTCCTGGGTTTTTGAGTTTCTTCAAATCTGCACTGTGGAGACTCCTTACCTCCGCCGACCATTTTCTGGTTGAGAGGTGCTGAGAGAGAAATCCTGAGGTATATTCGGGAGAGGAAGCCAAGAGTATGAAAATATGTATGTTTGAATGTATTTCCGTGAATGAAGTTGGAACCTTTCTCCAGTTGCTAGGAGTTCTCTATTTATAGGACTGGGAGATGCTGGGCGATCGCCTCTGCTGTATTATAATAAGCGGGTGATCGTCTTTTAGCACATGGGTTGGTCTCCTTAAAGTCCACAGGAGTTGCTGGCAGTCAGCTGTGCGGTCCAATGAGAAATCTGCACGTGTCTGAGTCGCTGTCACGGGCGGTCCCACCTTGTACCTTTCGGTGGGTTTGTCAGTAGGTGATAAGGTGGTGATAGGCTATGGTCAATGATCCATGAAATGCGGCGCCTGTCTCGGATCTGCACATGGGCGCTGCTTTGAGATCTAGTCTTCGTGGACTTTGACGGACGAAGGTCTCTGTTCGTGGCATAGGACGATCGTCTTAAGTCGGGCACCAGGGTCGATCGCTAGGTGCCAAAGGGCGATCGCCTTTGGAGTCGATCGCTAGATACCCGAAGGTGGTCTGGTATCTTCGTTTAGGCGAGTTCGCCGTAGCTTGATTGGTTGTGGACTCGATCGCTCGGCTTTGAAGTCGATCGCCTGTCGAGGTGAATAAATCTCGACACAACAATTGCCCCCCAGCTCGCTCCTATGTTGGAAACATGGGGTGAGGTGGTTCTGCTGGCGATCGCTGAATTTTGACGAGTGACTTTTGTATTTTACCGAACTGGCGATTGTCTTTGAGCTGATTGATTCTGAATTTGGACGACCTGGTCGGTCGCTGAAAAGAGCGGGAAATGATAATGGACGTGGAAAAGTCTCCGGGGCACGTGTCGGATTCCTATTGGGGGACACCGACGGTTAGCTACGACTCTTCATCTGGCGCGTCCTCTAGAAGACGCGTACGCGGGTTTCAAGTGAGTCAATAAATGCGACGGTTGCACTTCAACCCCTCAGACTCTCTTTAATTGCATTGAAGTCCCTGCCTTCTCCTATAAAAGGGTGCCGGGTTGCAGGGCTAATACCCCTTATGCGCTTTTATCGGAGAAATAAGACTTTTTGCTGAAGATTATTTCTGAATATCTGACTGCCGATCGTCGATCGATTCCATCCTTGGTAAGAAAACACTCCTTATCTAAATTTGAGAATGTCTGGAACATCTTCTTCGCACGGAGTGGGCACCAGCTCTGCCGCCGGGGCTTCGACTGCCTGGGGAGGATCCTCCACAGATTTCCATCTGGAGACGGCCGCCGAGGCTATCCGGTCCGGTATTGACCCTGCGGAAGTCGAGGCACTGTTTAATGAGGCCGACATGGCAAGGGAGGCGGCGGTTGAGCACAGACGCTCACAGATGGAGAGGGATCTGGCAGTGAGGGCCTACTGGGAGTGGCATAGCGCCTTTGGCCAGGCCTATGTGGCCTTCGCTGAGATTATGGAGAGGTTTGCTGGTCCGTCTCCTAGGTTCAATTACCGGGAGTACTCGATCGCCCATCCTTATCAACCTCCTAGGCGATCGCTTTTCCGAGCTGCGCAACGATCTCTATGGTATCTTGGCCAGATAAGGAGTTTAGCGACCAGGAAGGACCTGGCCGTCTGGAGGACGAGGTTTCATGTCCCTTCAGATATGGATCTTTTTGTGCCGGCCGAGAATGAACGGGCCGATCAGCCTCCGGAGGGAATGGTCTCCGTGAACGAAGCAATCATGGCGGCCGGGCTGCAGTTCCCTTTGTAGTCCTCCGTTTCCCATCTGCTGGATGCTTGGAACTTGGCGCCGCTCCAGATGACGCCGAATGCCTGGATCCAGATCATTTACACTCTCACCTTGTTCGGCGGTCACCGACTGTACCGCCATCCTTCGCCGTTGGAGATGAACCAACTGTTCAAGCTGGCGGCTCAGAAAGGGTCGGTCGGAGGCTATCATATTCAATTCCGATCCGGTCGTGTGATCCTCGGAGTCCCGAACAAGGTGTGTGGTGACTAGGCGAAGTGGTTCTGGGTCGGCGGTTCATGGAAGGCACTGGCGAGCAACAATCCCATGGATGAGTTGAACGTTCCAACTGGCTTTCGAGAGAGGAATCCGAGTAAGGATTCTGACTCTCACTTAGTTCGGATATATTCTGAACTGATCTAATTTGGTTTTCCTTTTGCAGGATTCCATATTCCGACGATCGACGAGCTTCCGTTCGACTTTCTGATCATCTGGGAGTGGATACGAAGCTTGTCAGACGACGACTTAGACGCTTGCCGGATCAACAAGGAGAGCCGTTGGTTATCAGCTCGGCTGTTCAGTTTTCCACGTCATCTCTCGGTCTCAGGTATGAGTTCCTGCGATCTCCAATTGCTTGGCGATCGTCCTGCTTGGAGAGTGTCTGGCCGTGGTTTGATTGTTCTTTGATATAGAAGTTTGCTTTCCTCGTTTCTAGGAGCCTCCACCGGAGATAGCTATTCAAACCCTGGAGTTTTGGGCCGGCTTCGCCAGAAGAAGTCATCTCGAGCTCCTCCTGTGGCGTTACCTATTATTCCGGAGTTGAGGCTCATTGTGGAGCCGATCGTAGGAGGAAGTTCGTAAGGAGGGGCTTCGAACGAACCGCAAATGGCAGAGGTCGGGAGAAACTCCAGCTTCTGCCCCTGCCAGTGAGGTGCCGTTCGCCGCGCCTCCGATCACCGCTGTTCCACCGGTGGATGATTCTACTCCCTCTGCGGCGTTTTTATGAGAGATGGCAATCGCCGAGGCCGAGACCCCTCGCGGGAAACCATATTTTGGCCGCGATCCTGAGAGAGCCGAGAGGTAGACTTTGTTTGTTTGTTGGAGTTTCGTCACTTGCGTGGGAGATGTGCTAACTTTTTGTTGATTTGTATGCAGGATCCGCAGCACTAACCCATCTTTCCTGCCGATGGTATTGGATTTTCGGGCGATCCGATCTCCTCGCCAGGCCTGCGATGTCCCGTCATATGTCAACCAGGCCGTTTCCGCTTTGCCGAAGGCCTGGACGATGGACTTGGATGCGATCGCTCGCCAGCGATACGGGAATGCAATGCAAGCCGCTTTTGCTCTTTCTCTTCAGGCGGCGACGATGGCTGCCCAAGCTGCGCAGGAGTTCGAGGGGCGTCCTTCTACTACACGCCTGCAGGCGGATCTCACGGCGGCTCGGAAAGAGAACGCCGAGTTCGCTGATGGGATTGTGGCAATGGAGAAGGATTCCCTGGATGCAGCCAAGCGGGCGAACCATGAACTTGAGTTGGCGAGACAGGATGCCGAGCAAGCTCGGGTGATGGTCGACCGATTTCGGGACCGGATGACAGATGCCTGAAGGTTACAGGCGGCTGCTGAGAAAGAGGCTGACCAACTGAAGGTTACCGTCGCTCGTCTGAATAGCGAACTGGCGGCGTTGAGGGGAGAGACGACTGCGAGGGAGGCCGAGCTCCAGGGTGCGCAACAGGAGATGGCGGAGCTGAAAGGGAAGCTAGAGGCGACCGAGGCCAATCCCTTTCTTAACCTGGAGTTCGTCAGTGAGTTTGCCTATTATATAGCGTTCACTGACTCGATCCGAGCTGCTAAGAAGGGAGGGTTGGAGGTTGGCCCTCTCACTGAGAACTTCAAGGCGTATGCGTTGGAGCATCCTCTCCATCCTGCTTTCTCCTTGCCGATCTTGGATCTCTCGGACATCGGTGTGGACTTGAGCTGGTATCTGACTCCGGCGAACCTTGTTCATCTTGACGCTCCGGAGGACGGGGAGGCCGCTCCGGAGGCTGGCGAAGGGTCGCGGGCCGATCCGGAGGCTGAAGGCGAAGGCCAGGCAGGGGCCTGAGGCTCTTCGTTCTTTATTGTTTTAGCTTTATGCCTTGTAATTTTGCAGCTTTCTCTTGTAGTACTTAGGCCTTTGGGCGACCGTGTATGTACTTTTGAGACTTCAAGTAATGAAATGAATGTTTGCTTTTCTGAGTCTTTTGCTTGACTTTGTACAAATGTGTGAGGAGAGATCGTTGCGTGTGTATGTCAAAGTGAATTGATAAACTCAAATAGATAACTTTTACAACAAATTCAATCGCTGCACAAACATCTGAAAAACGCCAATCTCCGTATGTAATTGAATAGGGACGATCATCGTGTAAATAGCTCCGCACTCTTCCCCCTTGTTTTTGTTCACTTAGTGAAAGTAAGGGGACGAAAATAAATCGTTGAGTGAGCGGTCTTCAATTTTGTCGAATCCTCGAGGAAGGCCGTCCATCTCGGTCTTGAGGAACCGTGCATGATCGCGGAGTTCGATGGACCGATCTCCACGATCATGTCTTGTGCACGAGCGACATTCCGTCTGATGGCTAAGTTCTCGCGACTCACTTAGTTGGTAGGGTCCTCCGAAGGCTGCGCCTCGCCTCGTATTTAAACGAAGGGCATGCGGTCTTAGTCTGGAAGATTCCTTGCGCGGGGCGTCGTCGGATTAATCAACTCCATGTCCGCAGCTTGTTATCTCTTTTTCTACCTCGGGCTGCCATTAAGATGGCGACCCTCGATGGTATACGTTGAGACGGGGGAGGGACGCATCGCATTGTCCGTGAAAGATCCACTATGTTAAGCGATGGACCTTCGAGGGCGGGCGAACGTGTCCATAAATCTGTTATGGAGGGCCCTCAGACTACGCCGGCCTCGTATTTAAACGAAGGGCGGGCGATCGTGGCCCAAATGGACCTTGCATGGGTGCAAAGAACAGTTCCATCGTCCTCCACGACCATGGCGACACTTTTCTACCTTGGACCATCAAGTCAGATGACGATCCTCGACGGTATACGTTATGTAAGGGGAGGAGATCGCCTGCCTAGGTTCTTCATGTAGATGACGAACTTTAGAGGGCGAGCGAGTAATCCTCTTTTTTGAAGCGTTAGGCTCAGGCAGTAGCCTTTTGGTCATGTCACATCCCGGGACCCCTCCGCCGTAGCATGATATTGTCCGCTCTGGGCACTCTCCGCTGAGCTGGCCCTCACGGTTTTGTTTTTGGGAACCCAGCGAGCAGCTTCCCAGGAGGTCACCCATCCTGAGACTGCTCCTCGCACCAGCACGCTTAACTTCGGAGTTCTCATCACCCCGAAGCCACTGGACTCCCAAAAGGCCTCATGCTATAAGGTGTCACGTCACGCTCAAATAAGGCACGTCGTCCGCTCTCTGCTAGTCGGTGTGGGATATCACAATCCGCCCCTCCTCAAAGGACCTGACGCCCTCGTCAGCACACTCGCACGACAAGGCAGAGTGGCTCCGATACCAAATTGTCACATCCCGGGACCCCTCCGCCGTAGCATGATATTGTCCGCTCTGGGCACTCTCCGCTGAGCTGGCCCTCACGGTTTTGTTTTTGGGAACCCAGCGAGCAGCTTCCCAGGAGGTCACCCATCCTGAGACTGCACCTCGCACCAGCACGCTTAACTTCGGAGTTCTCATCACCCCGAAGCCACTGGACTCCCACAAGGCCTCATGCTATAAGGTGTCACGTCACGCTCAAATAAGGCACGTCGTCCGCTCTCTGCTAGTCGGTGTGGGATATCACAGGTCAATGAGGTGGGAAATCGGGGAGAGACTTCCGAAGTTCCCTTCTCTTGATTGAAGCGTGTAGATACGGTCGCCGAGGTTGATCGAGGGATCGGCTCATATGAGCTTTCTGGCATGTTCGCGTTCGACTCAGGCGACCATGTTGGGAGGTTGGTGGGACTCCGACTAAGCCAATAAGTTGTCCAACTTGCCCCCTTCGAACAATCTCCAGAGCTGTTTGAGGAGGTCGCAGCATTGGTTGGTGCTGTGGTCGGGACTCTTGTGGTATGCACAATATTGATTGTGGTCCAGATGACTGTGGTCCCTTATCGCCTTTGGCTTGTTTAGCGGTTCGCGCCCCTTGATAGCGTAGAAAATGTGGGCCGGAGTTCGATTGAACTTGTGGAGGAGATGGGCTTCCATATCCTCGAAGGCCTTGTGGTCGCCGGATGGCTTAGCGACCGTCTTTTTGGTTTTGGCGATCGCCGTCTTTCGGACAGGAGGAGGCATTTCCTTGCCTAGGCGGAGGGTGAGTAGCCTTTGCCTGGCCAGAAAGTCCGCAGTCTTAGCTCGGAAGATCACGTAGGTTGGGGGAATGTCCTTCGTGAGATGTCTAAACATGGGTGAATGACCGTAGAACCCCCCCAGGACCGAGTAGAGAGCGAGCTCGTCACTGATGGGCTCACCGGTGAGGACGATTTCGTCTACTCGGTTGATGTAATATGCGTCTGTTTCGTCTTCCCCCTGCCTGATTTTCATCATGCGGTGGGGGCCTTCTGGTCTGGCGACCTTGGCGGCGAAGTATGATGTGAAGTCATTCGCCAGTTTCTCAAAGGAGATGATCGATCGTGGTGGTAGTGAGACGTACCACCTATGGTCCATCTCGCCCAATGTTAATGGGAAGATTCGGCACTTGGTTGCATCTGATGTCCCACACCCGGTCATGTAGATCCGGAACTTGCTTATGTGGGTCTCAGGGTCCGATCTCCCTTCATATAGAGGTGTTTTGGGAGGAGCGATCCTTGGTTGCACGGGGGCGAGCTCGATGTGGACCGCGAGTAGCTCGGTCGGCCCGATGATATTTTTGCTGGTGCTTGCCCCAGTGTCCAAGAGTGTTTTTATCTCGTCGAGCTGGCGTTGCATAGTAGCCATCACCGTGGCCTGGCTGCTCGCGGCTAGGCGCTCGGAGCGGGAGCCGAGGCGATCAAGTATTGACCCCCTGGCGTTCGGAGTGGGAGCCAAACGGGCGACTTGTGTTCGGCTGGGAGTCGGGTAGGCCGAACTCCTGGTGATGGACTCGGATTCCATCGTCTCGTGGATGGGGCCAGAATGCCCTGGTCGCCACGATGGGTCGATTCCCAAGCGACTGAATACGGAACCGTCCGGCCGTGCGAGAGCCTTTTCTCGCGAATCGGAGCTTTCTGACGATCGCTCGCCCAGTAGCCTTTTGAATTTCTGTTTGCCCATGCGTCGGATGGCCGAGGGAGTTATTGCGGGCGACGCGCATGCTCTCCGTCACTCCTTTAGGATGGCCATAGCCTCCTCGATCTGCTCCTCGGTTTGGAATTGGTCGAGTGAGAGGTTGGGGCCATCCCTCAGGTGTGGGATCGAGAGTCTCGCGTTGCCGCGGCTTCCCCCTGCCGTCGGCTGGGGCTCGGATTGAGCCGGGATATGGTGTCCGGCGGTTCGGAGAGTGGCTCTCTTCGATGTAGAGGCGGACGTCATGATTCTGATGGCTTTCTTTGAAGCGCAGTGAGTGTTACTTCAAGTATATGCCCCGAGAATAGTGAGTGTTCTCCGGGATGGTAGGAATAAGAATGAAGGTATAGATAGACCTTCTTCTAGCGCCAATTGTTGCTACCCAAAATATTATCCGGAGATATATATTGCTGTAATGGATGGATAGCAAACAAAGTGCGAGAGCACTTCCGTGGGAAAAGTAAATAACACAAGATTTGTCGGGGTTGTTAGTCCCGGGCTTGAATACTCTCGCGAGATGTTATTAATACAAATATTATGGGATACAAGTATTAATGTTAGAGTACAATTACAATGAGTGTAAAGACCCTAGTTATCTTAGCTAGTGAGCGTGTAGATTGCCGGAAGAACCAGATATGATGCTCTGTGAGTTCTTGTAATAACGTTGATGAGTTGTGACAACTGTGAGAAATCGACAATCTCTCACAGTGTGTAGTAGCTGTATGTTTGAGCTCTTGGGTTTATGAGTTTCTTCAAATCTGCATTGTGGAGACTCCTTACCTCTGCCGACCGTCTTCTGGTTGAGAGGTGCTGAGAGAGAAATCCTGAGGTAGATTCGGGAGAGGAGGCCAAGAGTATGAAAATATGTATGTTTGTATGTATTTCCGTGAATGAAGTTGGAACCTTTCTCCAGTTGCTGGGAGTTATCGATTTATAGGACTGGGAGATGCTGGGCGATCGCCTTTGCTGTATTATAATAAGCGGGCGATCGTCTTTTAGCACATGGGCTGGTCTCCTTAAAGTCCGCATGAGTTGCTGGCAGTCAGCTGTGCGGTTCAATGAGAAGTCTGCACGTGTCTGAGTCGCTGTCACGGGCGGTCCCACCTTGTACCTTTCGGTGGGTTTGTCGGTAGGTGATAAGGTGGTGACAGGCTGTGGTCAACGATCCATGAAATGCGGCGCCAGTCGCGGATCTGCACATGGGCGCTGCTTTGAGATCCAGTCTTCGTGGACTTTGACGGACGAAGGTCTCTGTTCGTGGCATAGGACGATCGTCTTAAGTCGGGCACTAGGGTCGATCGCTAGGTGCCAAAGGGCGATCGCCTTTGGAGTCGATCGCTAGATACCCGAAGGTGGTCTGGTATCTTCGTTTAGGCGAGTTCGCCGTAGCTTGATTGGTTGTGGACTCGGTCGCTCGGCCTTGAAGTCGATCACCTGTCGAGGTGAATAACTCTCAACACAACACAATAAAGGCATCACTATTATTCACCACATACATCAAACTATCATGCACAGACTGTGCTTGAAGCATCAACCCTGTTGAGCTTCCTATACTACTGGTTCTAATTGTGGGAAAGTGTAAGACACTTATTACACTTATTCTCCCATTTTGTGCAGCCTCTAAAAGATAACCCAAAAATCTATAATTACTCCCACCACACAATATATCGATTTTGTGTTTTTCTAATTCTTTTACGAGTTGATATGCCATATCTATATGCTGGATATGACCTAACAGTTTGGATCCACCTAAAATACATATAGTTCTAATTGGATGAGATCTATATGAGGATTCTGAGAACTCCATCTTTCTACACTAGACTTTCAAAATACTTTTATGAGAGATACATTTTCTGATTTGTGGATCCCAAATTTAAAGAACAAACTTCTTACTAAACGACAAATGACTTCACTATTTTCATTGAAAGAGGAGCAGCAGATAAGTTATTACTTTTGACAAAATTGCAAAAGAAAACGAAAGATATGATATTATATTTTTCAATGAAAATGACGTTACCGATTGACAGCTGAGAAATTTAAATATTGAAAAACAATATTCATCACTTGCATTATTTTTCTATTTACCTTATACCAACGATGACATAACGGACTTACAAACTAGATCTTTTGAGACTAATTTTTCATGACTATAACGTTCCCGTTCATCCTTAAATTGTATCCACAAAGCCATTAGTTCACGATGAACGTATCCACTGGGATGTGCATCAACAATATGTTGGATATCATGATCCATAGATTCCTTACTCAATCCATCCTTGATAAATGCTAATTTATCTTTTCAATTTTTGGATACAAACCCCACAGATTTGCATCGTGTGTCACATGTCCACCGAGCACATTTATAGCACCCACCTAATCTTTTCGCTCTCCGTTTCTTTGCAAAACTACTCTTACCTGTACCTGACATGTGCTTAAATGAATTTGAAAATTCGCCAGATAGTCGAACTTGTGCTTCGATCAACCATCGAATATCTTCTGGGATGCCATTTCTCATTAGCACCCTTAATCTTTTGAGTCGAGTTCGATAAATTCTTTTTATGATATTCACTGGAAGAGATGGATAATATTTACGAAGATTCGAAAATATTGAATCCATTATGATATTTCAGACCCTCGGTATGGGTAAATTTTGTGAATACAATGATAATCTATTTATAGATTGGAATTACGCGTATGAGATTTGACTCCGCGTCATGAAGCATATGAACTACGGCTCTATATTTAAATAATGAAAATAATATGACATGTGGGAGCAACGACTCCATGTTGAAAATGATGTGCAATAGTGGCACCAAAAGATGATGTGATATGCCGCTAAAATATCTATATGGTGATACAGACACATCATGTCTTCAAATATTTGTTCTCGATTAATATCACTACTAGCCAATATTGGGAATGAATCCCTAATAAATTTGGAATATACTAAGGCAGAGTATGGGCCCACTTCCTCTACATGTGAACTACTAGATATTATGGATCCACTAGATAGTCACATGTGTATATGACTCGTAATCGAAAACTTACGAGATAATTTGCTCACGGTTTGAGCATATATTCCATATCAAATTCAGCTAGTAATATATCCCAAATAAACTTGAAATGATCCCAGAAAGGATCAAGATATGCGCATACAAGTGGGATATTAATTGGCATAGTATTAAAAGTCCTCCAGCCAATATCGAGAACATAATATATAAACTCCCATGACTGGAGATGAATACTGAGATACTGGCATATGAGTTTGGTGCTCAAGAAATCTCTTAGCATGAGGGGAGTATTGGTAGTTGGAAATACGTGAAATGCATCACATTATATCCTCACAATTATATGAACTTGAAGTTCAAAGATGCATGATAGGTTATTAATCTTTGGTACCAACTACAACTACTTTGATAAATACATAATAATTCCCCGAATATGAATCAAAGCAAATGATAAAAGGAGGCATATACTTTTGAGAAGTATATATACATAACCACAATGTGTAATCCTAATGGATGATTGATAATGAGATATCTCGACAAGTTATGTTGCCATGGGAAACTAAATATTGCAAAGTGTCGACACAATATAGCGTTATGAATGAAATGAGAATATCAATGATTGGAAAGAGGATATCGATAAATGATATGGGGATATCCATGACTGTGAAATATGGATATTGGAAATGAGAATATTAAAATCCATGATTTGTGAAAATGAGGATATTAAAATCCATTGAAATTGAAATGTATGCCTGACACGTTTTTAGTGTAACTATCGCAAGTGCACGATATCGTATCAAGTATTAAAGTGGACTTTTTGAGTCCGGTTTATCGATCCCACAGGGAAGTTTGGTTATAATTTGAATTATACACTTATTAGTCTATTTTTATAGATACTAATATGAGTGAAACACACAATTAAAAAGTTTGGTTTAATAGTTGCAAACTAAATGCAATAATAGTTCTAATATTTTAAGGAAATAAAAAGATAGCAATAATAATAGATTGATTAACGATAAAATGAAATAGTTGGGATTACAAACTTAGTTCGTCATTAGTTATAAAATATGTATAGGAGATCATAAGATGAATTTACTTATTATGTTGTGTAGATTCGATTTTCCTTAAAAAGACGGTTTCTCTTACGAACTATAAAACGCCCCTTACATATTGAATCAATCCACTATATTTCTATGTTGATTGGCTTCAATACATAGCATTAGGATTTATGAAAATAACTCAAAGAATCATCTAAGGACTAGAGGTATATTTCTATCCCCTAGAACAACTTAGAGTGAAGATCATTTGATCTAATCAAACATATTTTCTTTCGAAACATATGAAGACCATAAATATCGTCATTTATTGGCCAAATAAATAAAGATTGTTAAAACAATGAAAATCACACACAATAATAAGTAATTCCCAATAGATCTTTTATACAAACATAAATAACATGACTAACCTTGTTTATAATCCCAACTAAAGGTTACTTAGCCCATGAAGGGTTTATTACACATATTACAAGGTTTATTAGTTGAATCAAGAGAAAGAATTGATCATAACTCCCTTAGTAGATAAAGGAGATAGAAGTAATAAACTCTATGAACAACATATGTTATACCACACTACAAATATCACTCAAGAACACAAGTGTGTTCTTCACACAAAAAGAAAAGTTTACAAAAAATGGAAAATTATAAGATGAATGATGAATGATGAAGGATCTAAGGGGTCTATTTATACACCTAAAGTCATATAATAGCTCCAAAACTCCGGCATTATTACATTAGATCGGATCAATGCCAGCCATCCCCTCAATAATACACAAAAAGTATAAAAAATTAGACAAATCATAACAATCTGTCAAGAGTTACGGCCGTAACATTCAGGAGTTACGGCCGTAACAAGGATGACTTACGGCCGTAACTCCTGAATGTTACGGCCGTAACTTGGCTTCATCAATTTGTTCACTGGTTGATTTGAGAGTTACGTTTTCATCCCAGAATTTCTCAGACTTTGCGTTTTTGCCCCAAATCTTCTTCGAATGATAACTTTTGATATATAACTCTGATTTTGAATCCGGAAAGACTGCCGAATTCATCTCGAAAACCCTACAACATGTATATATCAAAATTCAACAAAGAGAATATTTAATAAACATGTTATTTCTTGAGTAAATCGGTTATTTAATCCGATCATCATCCGATAAAAATAAAATTATTAAAACTAATTAATTAAAAGCAAAAAAACGAGTAGACTAGCTCAATTATGGGTGAATTTTATCGATACAAACCATGGATAAGTGTACAAAACTGACACTTATCACACCCCCAAACTTGAATTCTTGCTAGTCCCGAGCAAGACTCTTTATTATTCATGCTCCAAAAATAAAAATAAGAAAAATTAATACACACATAAATTAAAATATAAAAAGAGAAAAGTAGATCAAAATATCATTAATACACAACAACCAGCTTTATACAGTAGATAGAAATGAATCAAGATTCAAAATAAATCTACTAATATTTTTGAAGTTAAAACACGGTTTTTATTTTGTAATTCCAAATTCAAGGTTTCCCCCCAAAAGGTTGATTATTTTTTTTCTCACTCGTGATACACACGACTCCCTTTAATGGTTGCTCTCGATCACTCGTTTATTTTTCGACTCAATATGAAGAAGAATTTCATTGGCGTCATCAAATATTGTGATTTTCACAAAATTTAGTGTATTGAAATCCAGCCGCTAATTAATTCAAATCTGCTCATAAACTACATCCCTTTTAGTGATAGCTTTCACACCATTATTTGCTAACGTCTAGCTCTTTTCACTAACACAATTTCTATCTCATTTTTTTAAAAGGTGATAGCTTTCACACCGTTATTTGCTAACGTGTAGCTCTTTTCACCAATTTTTCTGAGACGGCAGCTACGCACCAACAAGGGTTAGTCCTTTATTTTTCGCAAAATTTAAGACCCCCAAAATTAGTAGGGATGTCAATGGGTCGGGTAGGATACGGGTATGCCTCCTCCATACCCTACCCTATTTGATTCGGATCGGGTTCGGGTATTACCCATCGGGTAATCGGGTACCCAATGGGTATTCGGGTACCCGTATACCCTATATTTAAGAATATAAATATTTTTAATATATATCATATATACATATAATGTAATTAATAAATTCAATTTAGTATAATAAATATTTAAAATATAATATTTTATATAATAATATATAATTTATAATACAATATAATATTTATGTATAATATATAATAATAATAATATATTTATATAATTCAAATGGGTACGCGGGTCGGGTAATCGGGTCGGGTATTCGGGTAATATATTATACCCATACCCTACCCATACCCGACCATAAAATTTCGAGTTCGGCCAAAACCCGACCCGATTTCGGGTTTATCCGACGGGTAGGATCGGGTACGGATAAAGTTGACATCCCTAAAAATTAGGCAGCTGTTGCTGCTCAACACTTCTCCTTTTCGTCATTTTTTTTAGGTGATAGCTTTCACACCGTTATTTGCTAACGTGTAGCTCTTTTCACCAATGACTCCATTTTTTTTTAGGGAATAGAATTTTTGTAGAAAATCATTTTTTAGTTAAGCATGAAAAATTAAAAACTCTACAAATTAAGTAATTTCAGTTCTATTTTTCATCAACCGACTGATTCTTCTTTTCTCAAGGTAACGAATGACTCGATTTTATATGATAACTACAAGGCTTGGAAAAAGAGATTAAGGCTCAAAAAATTTTGGAATATACAATTTTTTTTACCGGTTAAAACGATTTAGAAGCTTGTATATAGCTAATTTATTGGTGTTATGGCCAGATCTAGAAATCTCACAAATCAAAATACTATATATATATATATATATTAAAAAAAATTAAGGTAAATAACCAAAATAATCAAAACACACCAAAATAATAAAACAAACCACCCCAAACTTGAAAATAAAACTGTCCTCAGTTTTTTAAAAATAAAATAAAATAAAAAGCAATGCAGAAAAGCAGAATACTCCCTGTTAAGAAAGTTGATGTTTGAGCTAACGCCTTTTAGAATCTGCAAGAGAATAAATATACGAGGCACACAACAAAAGAAAATAAAATATACTCGGAAGTATAACATAATTTTTAAGATGCGCATCAAGAAAGTCCGAAGAGTCGCCTTACGCTGCCATCAAAGTTTTTATAAAAGCAAAACACGTAATAAAAATTACAGCAATAAAATAACAATACATAAATCGCGAATAGATGCGCATCAAGAGATCAAGAAGAAACTCCTTAAGCTGCCATCATTTAGCACGATTATTACACACGACGGAAAGTAAAAATACAAGAGGTCCGACATGGGTTATCAAAGGGAGAGGAATAAATACACTTTTCGTTTTCTCACGGTAAAATCTTCTACCCAGACAATTTTAGCTAGAGCTGGATCTGGTTGAGGAACAAATTCATTGAGTTTTTTGATTAGTTCTTCTAGTGTTGTTGCAACGACTATGATGTAATATCCGTAATTTTTCCATTTTTAGCAGTTTCCATTTTTGGTGTATGTCTATTTTTATCGACTCGCTTGTAACCGTTTCGACATTTCGAATCTATTTTGTTCTTGGAGTTTTTCCATTTGGATGAGTTTTGATGATGTTTTCACGTAATTTCGTTTTATGACATGTTTTGCCGTATGAACGTTCGATTCTTGTAAAACTCGTTCGTTTCCGTTGTTTCTTGGTTTGTACAAGTTCGTATGGTTGAGTTGGTCATGTGGAGACTTTCGGTTTGTGAATCCGACGTCGTTTCGTGATTTTCGGTCACTTGGGCCATTTTTGTAATTTCCTAATAGTTTAGGGAATCTCGTTTTCGTTGTCGCGTTACGGACCCTTCGGTGGTCGGAATTGTATTTTTCTTTCAGCGCTTAGCTCCGTCGTCTTGTATGCTTCGCGTTCATGTTCCTGGATTCTGGTCTCATCGTGTGTATCGTGTTTCGCACCCTCCACAGCAGCTTACTGCTGATATGACATCAGCAGTACTGAACTGCTGTGTAGGTAGCGCACGCTACCCTCTGTTGCCTTGCGTGCGCTACCGAAGAACAGTTAGCGTACGCTAACCCTTATTATTAGCGTACGCTAACGAATGGTGGCAGTAGCCACTGGACTGTCACGGCCCCGTTAGCGCACGCTACATATGGAAGTTAGCGTGCGCTAACTTCACAAATATATAAGCCCAGCGGGCAGTTTTCAGAGCAGCAGTTTCATTCTTTTCCCTTCGTTTCTTCGACGTGCGACCTCAGAGGCGATTTTCATCAGTCCCGATCGGCGTTCTATTCACATTCCATCACCGTAGAGTCGTGCTAACATATCATAATCAACATAATCACCTTTCATCAGCCGAATTAAAGGTAATTCCTCAGGAACCCTAGTTTTGACGAATTTGGGGGATTTCGGGATTTGAGGGTTTAGTTCCGAATTGTTCATCTATATTACGATATTCTTCACCGAGTGTGATTATTGAATGATTCCAAATCCAGTTTCCTTGATTTTAATCCGCGAATTATCAATACGGGGAGATTTTGCGTAAACCCTCACCCGTATTGATTGAACGTCTATTGTCGTTATTTGTAATCGGGGTTTTGGGAGTATTCCTTTCGATTATTGATGTCCGTTGGGACTGAGTTATGCTAATTTTTCATTTAGGAACCGTCGTTTTCCATTCGGATCATCCGTAGTCATTTTTCACTTCCGATTCTTCGAAGAATGTCTCAAAGGCAAGTACTTTACATTTGTTTACATGTTCTAGTATTTGAATTATGGTTGTATCGTGGTTGTTGTGGATGGTTATGTATATGTTCACCTAGGGACGGTCCGACGGGGCCTCTAGGGATACGTATTGCCGTGAGTGTGCGTATCGTGAACTGTGGTTAGCCACCCAGGGATGTCCGACGGGACTCTGCGAGGTACGGTGGCCGTGAGTCTCGTACCAACGGTTAACTTTGAATTGTGATTTGTTGGAGATAATGTGTTTTGTAATTGTAAATATTCCGGAATATAAAATGTTTTCTAAAATGACTTTTTGGCGCATATATTCATCTGATTAGAATGTAGTTCAAATGGATTGTACTTGCACTAGCAGTTGTCGCTAACCCCTTAAATGGGGGAAATACTTTTTGTATTTCAGGTATTGATCGTGGGGACAAGCGAGCACTAGAGCCGTATGAGGATGATGGGCGAGCATGATACTGTCCAGAAGTTGATTATTGATGTTCTATATGTCGAATATTTGATATCTTGCTTTGGGGATTTTGTTTTATCAAAACTGGTTTAAGTACTCGAGTACTTCTTTTACAAAATTGTTAATGTCGTGTTCCTGTTTGGGAAATGGATTAATGTTGGAATTTATTGTCGGATTGTAATCTCATTTGAATTGTCATATTATTGATCATTGTTGTCGTTGTCGAATGTCTTGTTTGGTATGTTAGCACAGTGGATTCCACGGTGTGGGGTCCACGGCGCTGTAATATGCCCCGAATGTCTTGGGGGTGTTACGAATATGGTATCGAGCTTAGGTTTATGGATACCTAGGCCGTCGGTCATTTGGGTCTAGTTAAGTGTCGTTTTGGGACGAGATCACCGCTATGCCATCATCTCGATGCGCCGGTGCTCGTAAGTTTTCCTAACTTGACTCGTTTCACCGTTACATTCTATACATCTTAGTATCTCTTGCGTTTTGCATTTGAATTGTACTTACCCGTTGCTTCTTGAGAATTCCTGCCGTAGAGGACGCGGGCCGGTAGGGGCGTGGCGCGGCCGGTGGGGCGGCCATGTCCGATCACTCGGGAACGGTCGGCGATGCCTTCTTTGTCGAGCAGTGTTCCCCCTAGTTCCGAGGTCACGGAGACCGATCTGCTAGCTCGGTAATGCTCATGAGAATGTTGGAGTGGCCAACATATTACGGCAAGTAGCAAACCGGATGACGCTCACGGCTCGAGCCGTCTGCCGGCCATGCTAATGCCAACCCGGTTCCGCCCTCTGGATCCGGTAATGATAAGCTACTTCGGGACGTGATTCGTATGCGTCCTCCGCAGTTTGATGGTGCTTGACCCTTACGGTTGGGAGAATTGGTTATTCGAGTTGGAGAAAGTGTTTGAGGCGCTAATTGTTCCGAGGAGAGGAAAGTACCCATTGCTCGGTACTTCCTCGCCAAGGAGGCGGCGACGTGGTGGCAAGCGGTGAAACCGCGTGGCCGGCAGCTACGTGGGCGAGTTTCGAGATCGATGGAAGGCGAATCATCCTTGGCAGTGAAAGAGGAGGATCCGAGCCTTCTTTGAGGCTAAGCCCCAAGATGTTCCTATTTCTCAAGCTATCAAGGACTACAATCAACCGCACTACGTGAGAAACCAAGTCCGAGATGAGCTAGACAAGATCCGCCACTTTGATATGCGGATGAAGCCGAGGTGCGCCACTACATGTCAGTGCAGGGTGCACGACTTTGAAAGATTATCGAGAATAAAGCGATGGCTTACGAGATGTCGTTTTACTGCGGCAGAGGCAGCGGTGAAGGAAAGAAGCGAAGACCTCGGTCGGTTTTCGGGGAGCAAGTCAGAGGGTATCCGAAGGCTCGGTCTGGTTCGCGAGTCTTGAGTCGATCGCCATCGGTTGGTCGAGGGAACGGTTCTAGGTCGATCCTGCTGGTTAGTTCGTGGTCTACATGCTTCAAGCTATGATCGTCAAGGTCACATGATGAGTGAGTGTGATAGGCCTCCGATTCGATGTCTTGCTTGTGGTCGTATGGGTCACCATGCTAAGTTTTGTACGGATGCGGCTCGGGCTCCGGTTACTCGGATATCTGCTCAGTGCAGGAGAGCCGAGTGTGAATCGAGCAAGCAGTTCCTCGGCCGCAGCGAGTTTTGGTAGAGGTCGAGGTCGTGGTCGGCCTTCTAGAGGGGAGCTTCTAGTGCGGGTGCATTCCGCCCCGTGTGTATGAGATGAGGCGAGCCGAGATCCCGACGCGACGGTGGCTACAGTGCGTCCACATCTTTGACCATCTGTTTCCGTATTGTTCGATTCGGTGCTACGCATTCTTTTATATCTATGGATTGTGTGCGTCGTCTACATATTGATTGCCTTGTTGCTTGTGAGCCTTTTGTTGTTAGACTTCCTAGCGGGGATAGCATCGTAGGGGACCGTGAGATTAGAGATTTTTCTGTGAGTATCGCGGGGAGGGATTGGCCTTCTAATCGATTGCGGTAGATATTAGAGATGAGGATTTGATTAAGGTGAGGATTGGATGGACCGTCATGGGGCGATCATGAATTATAGAACGAGGCTGTTTCGATGTTAGCCTCGACGGTGCAAGGCATTCCTTTGTGGGGCGTAAGCGGAGTAGCCGAGATTATCGATCGGCGCCTTAAAGGCGGTGAGACTTCTGCGAGGAGGTTGCACGGGTTATTGGTGTTACGCTTTGAGATCGGAAGAAGGGAGTCGAGCTCTCGTCTATTCCGGTAGTATGTGAGTATCCCGACGTTTTCCAAATGAGTTGCGGGTTTGCCGCCGGCCGAGAGGTTGAGTTTACCGTCGATCTAGAGCCGGGTGCGGCACCTATCTCTAAGACGCCATACCGTATGGCGCTGCCGAGATGCTTGAGTTGAAGAAAGCAATGGGAGAGTTTCTAGACATGAGATATATTCGACCGAGCGCTTCGCCTTGGGCGCACCGGTCCTATTCGTAAAGAAGAAGGATGGGTCACTTCGTTTGTGCATCGACTACCGAGA
Source organism: Orobanche coerulescens (assembly GCA_033398695.1). Taxonomy (NCBI): domain Eukaryota; kingdom Viridiplantae; phylum Streptophyta; class Magnoliopsida; order Lamiales; family Orobanchaceae; genus Orobanche; species Orobanche coerulescens. The sequence continues at coordinate 159,808,812 of CM065809.1, forward strand.
GTTGAACAAAGTGACCATCAAAAACAAATATCCACTCCGAGGATTGATGACTTGTTTGATCGGTTGCAAGGAGCGACCGTGTTTTGAAAATTGATTTGAGATCGGGGTATTATCGACTCAGTGAAGGATACCGATATTCGAAGACGGCCTTTCGGACGAGATACGGTCACTACGAGTTTGTGGTTATGCCTTTTGGGCTAACCAACGCACTGCCGTGTTCATGCGGCTTATGAACAAAGTCTTTATCGAGTACCTCGATAAGTGTGTAGTCGTTTTATCGATGACATCTGATTTACTCGAGGAGCGAGGAGGAGCACGCCGTCATTTGCATATTGTGTTAGATATTTTGAGAACTCGGCATCTTTTGCGAAGTTCTCAAAGTGCGAGTTTTGGTTACGGGAAGTTATGTTTCTCGGTCATGTGATCTCGCCGAGGGTGTTCGTGTGGACCCACATAAGGTAGAGCGGTGTTGGATTGGGCGCCGCCCAGAACGTGAAAGAGGTCCGTAGTTTTTACGGGATTAGCGGGTATTATCGTAGATTCGTCGAGGGTTCTCTAAACTCGCTCGGCCGACTCGATTGTTCTGAAGTCGAGAGAAGTTTGTGTGGACCGATGAGAGCGAGAATAGTTTTGAGGAGTTGAAGAAGCGGTTGTGACCGCTCCGTTTTGGCCTTAAGTGGTAATGATGGTTTCTCGGTTTATAGTGATGCTTCGGGCCAAGGGCTCGGATGCGTACTTATGCGGCATGGGAGGACGATTGCCTATGCTTCCGTCGGTTGAAACCATATGAATTGAATTACCTACGCACGATCTTGAGTTGGCGCAGTGGTGTTTGCGTTGAAAATCGGCGTCATTACTTGTATGGCTCGTCGTGTCAGATTTTCACCGATCACAATATCATGAAGTACATCTTCACGCAGAAGGAGCTTAATATGAGACAGAGGAGATGGTTGGAATTGATTAAGGATTACGATCTTGAGATCCTCTATCATCCGGGCAAGGCTAATGTGGTAGCAGATGCCTTGAGCCGGAAATCGGTATCGCTTCGAGCGCTTGAGTTGCTTACGGCCCAGTCGGGACTTCAGCGAGAGTTTATGAGGTTGAGCATTGAGGTTGTACTGCCAGAGAGTTCCGGGCAGTTACGTACTCTTGAGATTTCTTCATCTCTGGTCGAGGTCATTAAATCGGGACAGTTGGAGGACCCGATGTTTATTCAGCTTCGGGAAGTGTAGAGAAGGGGAAAGCCCCGGGATTTGTTATTCATGAGGACGGAGTGTTGAGATTCCGAGGTCGGTTGTGTGTTCCAAACGACTCGGAATTGAGACAGAGCATTATGCGAGAGGCTCATGCGTCACCATACTCAGTCCATCCGGGCTCGAGTAAGATGTATAAAGATCTGAGGAAGAATTTCTGGTGGAACGATATGAAGAAAGAGGTAGTTCAGTTTGTGGCTAAGTGTTTGACTTGTCAGCAAGTCAAGATTGAGCATCACGGCCACCGGATTATTGAAACCACGTCCCGTTCCGGAATGGAAGTGGGAGGACATCTCTATGGATTTTGTCACGAGTTTACCGAGAACGAAGACTGGTATGAATATGGTGTGGGTGATTGTAGACCGACTGACTAAGTCGGCACATTTTCTGGGCATCAAGGATACTTGGGGTCCGGAAAAGTTGGCTCGTATTTTTATTGCTCGGATAGTGAGGCTTCATGGTACGCCGAGGACCATTATTTCGTATAGAGATGGCCGGTTTGTATCGCACTTTTGGCAAGCGGTACATAAGGCCTTGGGGACACAGATACGTTTGAGCACTTCGTTACATCCCCGAGGCCGATCGATCCAACGTACCATCCAGACGTTCGAGGATTTGTTGCGCGCGTGTGCGTTAGATTGGAGTAGTAATCGGGAGGATCATTTGGCCTTAATTGAGTTTACGTATAATAATAGCTGGCACGCGTCGATTAAGATGGCACCATACGAGGCACTTTATGGCCGACGTTGCCGATCACCGATATGTTGGGATGAGCCGTCCGATTTGGTTGGCACCGAGCCGGACCTTGTGTTGGAGACGAGAGAGAAAGTTGAATTGATTAGTAAGAGGATGTTGGTGCTCGAGTCGACGAAATCTTATGCGGATGTTAGGCGTAGACCCTTGGAGTTTGAGGTGGGAGATCACGTTCGTTGAGAGTATCTCCGACGAAAGGAGTTTTCCGTTTTGGGAAGAAGGGAAACTCGGCCGAGATATATTGGACCCTTCGAGGTATTGGAGAGAGTCGGCGAGTTGGCATACCGTTTGGCTTTACCTCCGTCGCTGAGTCATGTACATAGTGTATTTCACGTTTCCCAGCTGAGGAAGTACGTTCCGGACCCGTCCCACATTATTGACTTTGGGGACGTAGAGATCGAGAAGGATATTACGTTTGAGGAGAGGCCCGTCAGAATTTTGGAACGTCGTGACAAACAGTTAAGGCACAAAACCATTCCTTTGGTTAAGGTGCAATGGTCGAGGCACGGAGTAGAAGAAGCGACGTGGGAGCTAGAGGAGGATATGCGTTCGAGATACCCGAGCTTTTTGATTCTTAAGTTTGGACGAAACTTTATTTTAGAGGGGAGAATGTAATATCGTAATTTTTCCATTTTTAGCGCTTCCATTTTTGGTGTATGTCTATTTTTATCGACTCGCTTGTAACCGTTTCGACATTTCGAATCTATTTTGTTCTTGGAGTTTTTCCATTTGGATGAGTTTTGATGATGTTTTCACGTAATTTCGTTTTATGACATGTTTTGCCGTATGAACGTCCGATTCTTGTAAAACTCGTTCGTTTCCATTGTTTCTTGGTTTGTACAAGTTCGTATGGTTGAGTTGGTCATGTGGAGACTTTCGGTTTGTGAATCCGACGTTGTTTCGTGATTTTCGGTCACTTGGGCCATTTTTGTAATTTCCTAATAGTTTAGGGAATCTCGTTTTCGTTGTCGCGTTACGGACCCTTCGGTGGTCGGAATTGTATTTTTCTTTCAGCGCTTAGCTCCGTCGTCTTGTATGCTTCGCGTTCATGTTCTGGATTACGGTCTCATCGTGTGTATCGTGTTTCGCACCCTCACGTGACTTCACTGGCGATATGACATCAGCCCGATCAATCTGCTGTGTAGGTAGCGCACGCTACCCTCTGTTGCCTTGCGTGCGCTAGAAGAACGATTAGCGTCGCTAACCCTTATTATTAGCGTCGCTAACGAATGGTGGCGATAGCTCTTTGGTATCACGGCCCCATTAGCGCACGCTACATATGGAAGTTAGCGTGCGCTAACTTCACAAATATATAAGCCCAGCGGGCAGTTTCAAGAGCAGCAGTTTCATTCTTTTCCCTTCGTTTCTTCGACGTGCGACCTCCGAGGCGATTTTCATCAGTCCCGATCGGCGTTCTATTCACATTCCATCACCGTAGAGTCGTGCTAACATATCATAATCAACATAATCACCTTTCATCAGCCGAATTAAAGGTAATTCCTCAGGAACCCTAGTTTTGACGAATTTGGGGGATTTCGGGATTTGAGGGTTTAGTTCCGAATTGTTCATCTATATTACGATATTCTTCACCGAGTGTGATTATTGAATGATTCCAAATCCAGTTTCCTTGATTTTAATCCGCGAATTATCAATACGGGGAGATTTTGCGTAAACCCTCACCCGTATTGATTGAACGTCTATTGTCGTTATTTGTAATCGGGGTTTTGGGAGTATTCCTTTCGATTATTGATGTCCGTTGGGACTGAGTTATGCTAATTTTTCATTTAGGAACCGTCGTTTTCCATTCGGATCATCCGTAGTCATTTTTCACTTCCGATTCTTCGAAGAATGTCTCAAAGGCAAGTACTTTACATTTGTTTACATGTTCTAGTATTTGAATTATGGCTGTATCGTGGTTGTTGTGGATGGTTATGTGTATGTTCACCTAGGGACGGTCCGATCTGGCCTCTAGGGATACGTATTGCCGTGAGTGTGCGTATCGTGAACTGTGGTTAGCCACCCAGGGATGTCCGACGGGACTCTGCGGGGTACGGTGGCCGTGAGTCTCGTACCAACGGTTAACTTTGAATTGTGATTTGTTGGAGATAATGTGTTTTGTAATTGTAAATATTCCGGAATATAAAATGTTTTCTAAAATGACTTTTTGGCGCATATATTCATCTGATTAGAATGTAGTTCAAATGGATTGTACTTGCACTAGCAGTTGTCGCTAACCCCTTAAATGGGGGAAATACTTTTTGTATTTCAGGTATTGATCGTGGGGACAAGCGAGCACTAGAGCCGTATGAGGATGATGGGCGAGCATGATACTGTCCAGAAGTTGATTATTGATGTTCTATATGTCGAGTATTTGATATCTTGCTTTGGAGATTTTGTTTTATCAAAATTGGTTTAAGTACTCGAGTACTTCTTTTACAAAATTGTTAATGTCGTGTTCCTGTTTGGGAAATGGATTAATGTTGGAATTTATTGTCGGATTGTAATCTCATTTGAATTGTCATATTATTGATCATTGTTGTCGTTGTCGAATGTCTTGTTTAGTATGTTAGCCCGGTGGATTCCACAGTGTGGGGTCCACGGCGCTGTAATATGCCCTGAATGTCTTGGGGGTGTTACATATGATTCGTTTAGCACGCTCGGAAATAAAACCCTTTTCAGCAGAGTAGTCGATGAAAGATAGTAAACCATCAAAGAAACCATTGACATTAAGTAGACCTATTGGTTTTTTATGAACATTTAGCTGGGCTCTGGTAACCACATGAAAAAGTTCCTCAAGGGTGCCAAAACCACCGGGAAGGGTGATAAAGGCACCAGAATTATTTATCATGTGAGTTATGCGATCTTGCATATTTACAGATCTAAACTCATCTCCAATAGTTGACCCGGTGATTTTAATTTCAGCCAGAGGTTTTGGGATTATTCCCAACACTCTTACTCCTTCCATATAGGCAGAAGCAGCAGCGCGTCCCATTAATCCTAGACTTCCTCCTCCGTAAACTACATGAATGCATTTTTCTCCTAAGGTACGACCCAAGTTGTGGGCTGCTTCACTAAAGCATGCTTCTTTTCCATAACTAGCTCCACCAAAAATGCAGACTGTGCTAAATTTTTTTATTGAAGATGATGACTCCATTTTTGAAAAGAAATTTTTTTAGAGAGAAACAGAGAAAAGTGCAAGTTTGAGGGATGAATGAAAGAAACAAGCACAATGTTTATTTATAGAAGAAAAAGAAGGTAAAAATTGTTTAACAAGTTTGTGATTGCGTTGATTGCGCTTCAACTACTTAATAGAATAATGAAAGCATTTATCGCGTATCACATTTTTATTGTAAAATCTCACCACACGACAAAAATAAAAGATACTTACGCGTATGTACAGTAGTTGTGATTGTGGCTCACATCTTCCTCTGATTTTACGTTCAGAAACGGCCTAAATGCCTTCTATGAGTCGGGGAGAAGCTTCCCATCCAATTTTCTTACAAATTGGCAAACAGGGTCTTTTAACGTCAGATTCCCAAGACGTTGTTCATATTCTGGTTTGAATTTATTCCACAAATATCGAATTCCGTAATGTACGAGTCCACTAGGATGCGTGTCAAGAGAAATTTCGATATTATCTAAATTCTCTTTATTCAGACCATCCTTAATAAACTGAATTTTATCTTCTCTGTTTGTAGATTGAATTCCTAAAGATCTACATTTTAAATTACAGTTCCATCTAGCACATTTATAACAAACGGCTATCATCTTTGCTCGTCATTTCTTCATATATGAACTTTTTCCTAGCCCTGGTAAAAATCTAGTCGGTGTTTCTGTGAATTCACCCTCTATTCTTACTTTGGCTTCAATTATGAATCTTATGTCAAAAGGTATGCTTTTATTCATAAGCAACCTCATCCTTTCAAGTCTTGCCTTGTAAATTTTTAAAATTGCATTTTTGCTTAGAAAGGGAAATCTTTTTTCAATTTTATACAACGTTTCTTCCATGATAAAAAAAATAAATAAAAAAAGACAATGAAAATAATTGAAGAAAATATCTACAAATATCAGTTGTTGTGGGAAACTGAAAAATCCGACTTTAATAGTCACGGAGTACCGTTATCCGCCACTTGACCGGACAAACACAATTGAGTACTAAGTTATAACGTCGAGAAATTTGTACCTATAAAAATAGTTTACAATGTAAGATCGCAAGTGTAACGATATCGTTTTTAGTGTAACTATCGCTCGGCAAATATAACTTGTACTTCCCCGGCAACGGCGCCAAAAACTTGACACGTTTTTAGTGTAACTATCGCAAGTGCACGATATCGTATCAAGTAGTAAAGTGGACTTTTTGAGTCCGGTTTATCGATCCCACAAGGAAGTTTGGTTATAATTTGAATTATATACTTATTAGTCTATTTTTATAGATACTAATATGAGTGAAACACACAATTAAAAAGTTTGGTTTAATAGTTGCAAAGTAAATGCAATAATAGTTCTAATATTTTAAGGAAATAAAAAGATAGCAATAATAATAGATTGATTAACGATAAAATGAAATAGTTGGGATTACAAACTTAGTTCGTCATTAGTTATAAAAGATGTATAGGAGATCATAAGATGAATTTACTTATTATGTTGTGTAGATTCGATTTTCCTTAAAAAGACGGTTTCTCTTTCGAACTATAAAACGCCCCTTACATATTGAATCAATCCACTATATTTCTATGTTGATTGGCTTCAATACATAGCATTAGGATTTATGAAAATAACTCAAAGAATCATCTAAGGACTAGAGGTATATTTCTATCCCCTAGAACAACTTAGAGTGAAGATCATTTGATCTAATCAAACATATTTTCTTTCGAAACATATGAAGACCATAAATATCGTCATTTATTGGCCAAATAAATAAAGATTGTTAAAACAATGAAAATCACACAATAATAAGTAATTCACAATAGATCTTTTATACAAACATAAATAACATGACTAACCTTGTTTATAATCCCAACTAAAGGTTACTTAGCCCACGAAGGGTTTATTACACATATTACAAGCTTTGGTGGTCATTATTAGTTGAATCAAGAGAAAGAATTGATCCTAACTCCCTTAGTAGATAAAGGAGATAGAAGCAAGCTATACCACACTTACAAATATCACTCAAGAACACAAGTGTGTTCTTCACACAAAAAGAAAAAATTACAAAAAATGGAAAATTATAAGATGAATGATGAAGGATCTAAGGGGTCTATTTATACACCTAAAGTCATCTAATAGCTCCAAAACTCCAGCATTATTACATTAGATCGGATCAATGCCAGCCATCCCCTCAATAATACACAAAAAGTATAAAAAATTAGATAAATCATAACAATCATCAAGAGTTACTACTGTAACATTCGGGAGTTACTGGCCGTAACAAGGATGACTTACGGCCGTAACTCCCAATGTTACGGCCGTAACTAACCGTCAATTTGTTCACTGGTTGCTTTGAGAGTTACGTTTTCAGCCCAGAATTTCTCAGACTTTGCGTTTTTGCCCCAAATCTTCTTCGGATGATAACTTTTGATATATAACTCTGATTTTAAATCCGGAAAGACTGCCGAATTCATCTCGGAAAGACCTACAACATGAATATATCAAAATTCAACAAAGAGAATATTTAATAAACATGTTATTTCTTTAGTAAATCAGTTATTTAATCCGATCATCATCCGATAAAAATAAAATTATTAAAACTAATTAATTAAAAGCAAAAAATGAGTAGACTAGCTCAATCATGGGTGAATTTTATCGATACAAACCATGGATAAGTGTACAAAACTGACACTTATCAATGCCCTTATAATCAAATGAAATATATGGGCTTATTGAAAGTGACTCCTCCGGAGATTTTAAACATATTATCAGTGCGTGCAGTCACTCAAAATAAGGTGTTGTGAAAGAAAATTAGTTGTTGTACTCTTTTCCTTGACTGAGGTTTTATCCCACCGGGTTTTTCCAGCAAGGTTTTTAACGAGGCAGCTTAATCACAACTAATATGAAATTTTCAAAAGAGATTTCGAAGATATCGCAAAGAATATGAGTTCGATATTACAAACTGCACTGAAAATGATACTCATACTAATCCCTGGAGAATCATTGAAATGCCTGGGGCATATTTGTATAAAATACGCATTGCACTCTTTTTCCCTTGACTGAGGTTTTGTCCCATTGGGTTTTCCTAGCAAGGTTTTTAACGAGGCAACTGGAATGACGTATTAGTATGAATAATGTACTCTTTTCCCTTAACTAGGATTTTTCCCATTGAGTTTTTCGTAATAAGGTTTTAACTAGGCATATTCATGGCATAATGAGGAACACTACAAAGATCAAGATTATTCCTCAAAGCTTGAAAATAGAAGGAGTAGTTGTACTCTTTTTCCTTCGATCAAGTTTTTCCCACTGGGTTTTCTTGACAAGATTTTAATGAGGCAACACGTGGATACTCCACCAACAATGAATGATATACATGACATATTCACTCAATTTTTGTCCCACGAGGTTTTACTGAGACGGCACAAGAATACTCATACAAGAATTATCAAGATAAGGGGGAGCAAATTTATAAGATCACAGATTGCTAAAATTTTATCCCACGGAGATTTCCTACCAATATTATGATGCAACATGATATGATTGCCATAAGCTCCAATACAAACAGTTTGAAAGTTTTTCTCCTATTGAGTTTTTTCTTCAAACTAGTTCAACAGATATTTATGTAAATAAGCATTCAAGGGGGAGTATTATAATATACCTTGAAAGTGACATTTCAATTACCCATTTGTTTTTATATAGTGTGAATGACTATTATGCTCCTGATGTAATTATGTAATTAGGATTGTGCCATCTGAAGTTTTCCTATAAATAGGACTTCACCTGAGAATCATTCTCTATTCTCTCTCTAAATTCTCTCTCTATAATATTTGATTTTATAACAAACTTATTTCTGTAATTAAAAAAAAAACTCGTACTTAAATTAGGAAGGATGGAGTACATATGTAAACGCAACAAATTCACTAGTGAGAATCTTGGTTTCAACATACTGTTGCACTCAACTACAAAGAAAATCTTTAACATCTCCCCTTTCTGAGGAACGAAGCAAGAGCAGAATAAGTGATCAGCAATTACAGCTTATTCGCGATCTTTTCAAGAGCGTCAGCGATCTTGCCGAGAGCCGTCATCAAGCTGTCGTGCTGTTCTTTCTCCTCTTCTCTGTCCAACCGACGGTTCATCTTCCGTTCTTCAAGTTGTGCCTTTAGCAGATCAGTGTTTCTCTCTAGAGCTTTGATAAACGAATCGTCCACATTAGTATTTCGACAATCACTCGACGACTGCCTTCTTCTTCTCTTCACCCCCTCTTGAAACGAGCCGTGTTGTCTTTTCTTTTCTGTACATTTGAGAGAGAGATGTAACCAAATCATGAAATAGTTACAGAAAAATCGAAAGTACCCTTCCCTTCATCATGCCTTATATTTGCCTAATAATGAGCTTTTGGAAAATACTCCATCCAATTCATTTAAAGTTAATGCGGATCTCCGAATAATAGAAATTACATCGAGGTGGAAGGCAAACACGCAACAAGTTGCGCCGCTACCCACTTTTTGGATAGCAAAACTAATTCTTTTAAAAACTACGTCATTAGATCTTGGGGTCACAAGATTAGAGTGCATGACCCGTTGATTCTGTTGAGGAGCTTCACGGCCTCTGGTGCTAGGAAACCAAAAGCATCAAACGCGAATGGTATAAACACGCGTTGATTATCCATGCATGTTTGCTCATATTTTGTCGCTTTGCACGAGACACCTTTTAAAACAGCTTGTCCCACGGTGAAACCCCCACCCCACTCTTCAAGCCCAATTGAAGGAAAACCCCTCTAAGACCTACATCCCCTTTGATGTTTAAGTGAGGGTGCAATTTGTATAATATAAACTTTTTTCTTTTAATTCATATCCTTAATAGATATTGAGATACCTCACCTTGATTCGTATATGCCGGGTGACATGCTCGATATTTCATCTCTGTCGACAAAATAGGAAAATATTAGTATTAGGCAAATTCCTTATATATTCCTCATACACACCAAAAATAATATTCAATTTTTATATGTTAGATAAATATCTAGAACCCACATGTAAAAACATAGAACACATGTAATATCTAGTAAAGATAATATTCAATCTTTACCTGAAATGGGCACAGGAGAAGGAATTCCTTCCTTTTTATCATCCGTCGTCCCTAGACTCCTCCAGGTATCCTCCTGTGCGTCTTTTTCGACGTCAGAAAACAATCCGTCCCGATTTTCCCCACCGTCCATTTCATCCTCATCATACTGTGCATCATCCATACCATCACCATTATCTTCATCCACACTTACCGTCACGAGCGCCAGCTGATACTCGGGCGTCGACGTGGTGAAATCTTTACCGTCCAAAACCTCATAAACCTCTCTATCGAAGAAACCCGGAAGCCTTCTCTCTCTCCTCGAATCACTCCTCATCGCCCAAAAACATCCGCCTCCGCCTCCGTCTTCAGCCGTGGAATCCCATGTTTTTATCTTCTTAAAATCACTCAAGAGATTGCTCCACCTCTTGCGGCACTGGACGCCCCCCCGCTCCACTCCGTTCCGCCTGCAATACGACGAGACCGCGTCCCATTTGGGCTCGACATTCTCCGTCCCGAGAACCGAACTCGATTTCCGACCCCTCCACCCTCTCTCCTCCACAATCTTTTTCGCTTCTATTAGGACAAGCGTCTCTTGTCTAGTCCATCGGGGATGTCGTGGCGTTTTATGCCCGTCGTCCTGACCGTTTGATCCTGATGTCATGTTTTTTCTCTGTTTTATAGGTTGTCCGTAAAATGTTTTATATATATATATATAGGACGAACAAGACCACAGCTCTTGTCCTTGGCGATCCGACTATCCTTAATAAAGGTAAGAGATCTTTTTAAGGCACATTATCCTAATTTGTTTCGGAATTGTGTAATCTCACTCTAGTGATTATCCTAAAATTCGATCACATTGTGTATATTTTTAAGACACATTGGGTAAATTTACTTGAAATTCAGTTACATGGTTTCCTCAAAAAAAGAATATGTGTTCTTTATAAAGGGCAGGTTCTTCTGTCTTGAGCTGTATATCTTAATTAAGGCATGTTGTGATTATCTGAGTTTATTTTGTTCCTGGAAGGAACTGTGACTTTTTAAGACACAATGCCTAAAGTTTTGTTGGAAATTAGTTTTAGAAAAATGAGTTTTAACTCAATTTAAAACCAATTTAATAATGATAAAATATTTAATTCTTGGGAATTAAATAATAAATTGTGAATCTACGCTTCGAGAAGATGAACGTAGGATTTTTATTTTCTCAAAACCACTTTCCGGTGAGTGAGAAATAAATGATTAAAGTTGGCCATTTAAAAGGTGAAGAGTTAACGAGGTTTGAAAACCATCTGATCTGAACTGCGATCGGACTGCCCGATCTGGGGCCTGTCTCGATCGCATGTCGATCTGGGGACTGTCGATCGGATTGTCGATCGGGACTGCCTCGATCGGCGCATGCGATCGACCGCCTAATCTGGGACTGTCATCGTCGACTGTCGATCGGGACCTGTCGATCCGACTGTCGATCGACCCTGTCGATCGGACTGCTCGATCTGGGACCTATCTCGATCTGGGGCACTGCGATCGACTGCTCGATCTGGGACACCTGCTTCGACTGCTCGATCTGGAACTCGTCCGATCTCGACTGCGATCTGGGGACTGTCTCGATCGGGGACTGTCTCGATCTAGAACCTGTCTGATTCGGAACCTATCTGATCTGGAATTTGGTCTCGTCTGAAAAGAAGCAGGTCGAGAATTTAGCTTCTGGAATATGACTCTTCACACTCCATAATGTAACGTCCAAATTAAATGAGAATTATGGAGTTTTAATTTGTTGTAACTCCCCACATTATGGAGATTTAATTTGTTGTAATTCGTGAGCTGGAGGATTAAAGAGAATTAATGGCACTTAAATTTGTTGTAACTCCCCACCTGATGGAGTGGAATTGGACCCTATAAAAGGGGGTCTTATGCATTTCATTTTATACAATTAGAACATAGAAAAAATACAAGCATGCCTCATATTGAAGAATATTTTCCTCTTGTTTCGTGCCCAGTTTCCAGCACTTGAACGTTCGCCGGAGTTCTGAGTTTTGGAGAGCACCTAACTCAGAAACAAATAGCAGTTGTATCTTGGGGACATATGGCCTGAGCCGTCTGCTCTTATACGGGGGAAAATTATCTTACGGAAAGAGTTATCTCGCCTCTGCTAAAGTTGTAATTTTCAATTCAGCTTTTAATTTATTTAGATTGTATTAGGTTGCCTTATTTGTAATTTTTATTGTAATTACATTGTTGGAGATTCACAGAGGAACCAACAATCGTAAGACGATATTTTTTTATTTATATTCTCTGTAATTTCCAATGGCAAATCTTGATGCCGCCACGCCATTGCCAAAGTCTTTGCACCTACCATTGCGATCAGTGAGAAACCCGAGAAATTTTCGGGTGTTGATTTTAAAAGATGGCAGCAAAAGATGCTATTTTATCTCACTACCCTGGGACTTGCTGTTTACCTCAAGGATGATCCTCCTGTGGTCAGTGAGACGGAAACTGATCGTACGAAGCGTTTTGCTTACGATCAATGGTTTAACGGCGACTTTATGGGCCGTAATACAATATTGAATGGGTTGATGGATTCTCTGTACAACGTGTACAGTCAAATCAAGACTTCCAAAGAGCTTTGGAATTCTTTGGAGAAAAAAGTATAAAACTGATGATGCTGGTGCCAAGAAATTTGTGATTGGATGCTACCTGGATTTTCAGATGACGGACTACAAAACCGTTATCGAACAAGTCCAATAATTTCAATTGATTGTGCATGAAATCAATGCTGAAGGAATGATCCTTCCTGAACCGTTTGTTGTGGGAACGGTAATTGAGAAGTTGCCTCCTAGTTGGAAGGACTTCAAAAATCACCTGAAACACAAACGAAAGGAAATGAGCTTAGAGGATTTGGTTGTTCGACTCAGAATTGAGGAAGATAACCGAAAATATGATTCTAAGTTCAAGAGAGGCCCTATGGAGGCCAAAGTAAATTTGCTTGAACATGGATCCTCTAGCAAAAAGAGAAAACTGAACCATGTTCAGGATAAAGGGAAAAAGCCGTTTAAGGCAAAGAAATTCACTGGAAATTGCCACAACTGTGGTAAACCAAACCATAAGGCAAAAGACTGTCGCTTGCCAATAAGTTCAACTGGTCAGCGAAACAAAGGCAAACGAGTTGCCAATGTGGTTGAACATGGCGATGTTGACATGCCAGATCTGGAGCTGTCAGCTATGGTTGAGGAGCTAGACGAGGAGGTCTCAGCCATGGTGATTGAAACCAATATGGTGGAGAATCACTGCGCCTGGTATGTTGATACTGGGGCTACTCGTCATGTTTGTTCTGCAAAAGACATGTTCTCTTCCTACACTGTTACTGATGGTAGGAAATTGCATATGGCAAACTCTGCTTCTTCTGTGATTGCAGGTGTAGGGAACGTGGTCTTAAAGCTGACCTCTAGAAAGGAGCTCCTTCTTAAGGATGTGCTGCGTGTCCCAGACATCCGAAGAAATTTAGTTTCAGGCTCTTTACTAGTTAGTCATGGGTTTAGACTAGTTTTTTAGTCTGAAAAATTTATTATGAGCAAGTTTGGAATGTTCCTTGGTCGAGGTTATCTTGACAGGGGATTATTCAAAATGAATGTGATGTCTGTAAGCCGTGAAGGCAAGAACAAAAATAATAATAATAATGCTCCTTCTTCTGTTTACTTGCTCGAGTGTTCAGATTTATGGCATTCTAGATTGGGACATGTTGGTCTAAAATCAATTAAAAGACTAATTAATCTAGAATTAATTCCAAAAACCCATGTTGAACTTAATAAGAAATGCGAAGTATGTGTTGAATCAAAAATGGCTAAATTGCCTTTTCATTCAGTGGAAAGGAATACTACTCCTCTAGAATTAATTCACACTGATGTGTGTGACTTAAAATTTGTGCAAACTAGAGGAGGTAAAAAATACTTCGTCACTTTTATAGATGACTGCACAAGATATTGCTATGTGTTTCTTTTGAGAAGCAAAGACGAAGCAATTGAGGCATTTAAGATGTATAAAAATGAAGTTGAAAATCAACTTAACTATAAAATAAAAGCAGTCCGAAGTGACAGAGGAGGTGAGTATGTAGCACCGTTTGAACAATTATGTGCTGATTCAGGCATAATTCATCAAACGACTGCTCCTTATGCTCCTCAGTCAAATGGAGTTGCCGAAAGGAAAAATCGAACCCTGAAGGAAATGATGAATGCTTTATTAATAAGCTCAGGGTTGCCGCAGAACATGTGGGGGTAGGGCTGGGGGCGGGGCGGGTTGGGGCGGGGCGAAGGTAAAACCGCATCCGCCCCGCAATTTTTGTGCGGTGCGGGTTTTTTGCGGGGCGGGGCATTTTTGATATTGAAAACCGCATAAAATCATAGTTTTGCGGGGCGGGGCGGGGCAAATACAATATTTATATAAATATCTAAGTGTTTTCCCTTTTTATATGCGGGGCGGGGCGGTTTTTTGCGGGGCGGTTGGGAAAAAAATAAAACCGCATTCGCCCCGCAATTTTGGTGCGGTGCGGGTTTTGTGCGGGGCGGGGCGAAATCAACATTTGAAACCGCCCCGCCTCGCTATTTTGCGGTGCGGTGCGGGGCGGGCGGGGCGGTTTGTTTTGCCCAGCCCTATGTGGGGGGGAAGTTATTCTTACATCTAACCACATTCTGAATAAAATGCCACACAAAGGGAAAGATAAAACTCCGTATGAGTTATGAAAAGGGCGCAAGCCTTCTTTCAAATATCTTAAAGTGTGGGGGTGTTTGGCAAAGGTTGAAGTACCTGAACCAAAACAAGTAAGAATCGGTCCAAAGACAGTTGATTGCATATTCATAGGTTATGCATACAACAGTAGTGCATATCGATTTCTGATTCATAAATCTGAAATTCCTGATATGCATGAAGGAACTGTCATTGAATCAAGAAATGTCATTTTCTTTGAAAATGTTTATCCTTGTAAAGAAAGGATTGTGACAAACTCAAACAAAAGAACTCTTGAAACTGCAAGTAGTTCAAATCCTATAAATGAAGAGCCAAGAAAGAGTAAGAGAGCTCGAAAGGCTAAGTCATTTGGTCCTGACTTTGAGACCTTTGCAGTTGATGATGATCCAAAGACTATACAGGAAGCTTATACTAGTCCTGATGCTCCTTTTTGGAAGGAAGCTATTTATAGTGAAATGGATTCCATCATGCAAAATTCTACTTGGGAACTGGTTGAACTTCCGCCAGGATGTAAACCTTTAGGATGTAAATGGATCCTAAAGAGGAAATACAAAGATGACTGGTCGATAGACAAGTTTAAGGCCCGGCTTGTTGCCAAAGGGTTTAAACAGAAAGAAGGTTATGATTTCTTCGATACATATTCACAGAACTGAATAACTTCCATTCGAGTGCTTATTGCTATTGCTGCATTACACAATCTTGAAATTCATCAAATGGACGTGAAAACTGCATTCTTGAATGGTGAACTAGAAGAAGAAATTTATATGGAACAACCTGAAGGTTTCATTGCGCCTGCTCAGGAAAAGAAAGTGTGTAAACTGTTGAAGTCATTATATGGACTAAAACAAGCTCCTAAACAATGGCATATAAAGTTTGACACAATTATGTTGGAAAATGGATTCAAGATCAACGAATGTGACAAATGTGTGTATATTAAAGGCACATCAGAGTCATTTGTCATAGTTTGTCTATATGTAGACGATATGTTGATCATGAGCAGTAGCAATGAAGTAATTGTGAATACAAAAAGGATGTTAAGTAGAAACTTCGACATGAATGATTTGGGTTTAGCTGATTTAATTCTTGGAATTAAAATTATCAGAAAGTCAGAAGGTATCTTCTTATCACAATCTCATTATGTTGAGAAAGTGCTCAAGAAGTTTAACGCTTTTGACAGCCCACCTGTTGATACTAGTATTCACTTAAGTAAGAACAGAGGTGATCCAGTGGCTCAAGTCGAATATTCAAGAGTAATCGGAAGCCTGATGTACATTACAAATTGTACACGACCAGACTTGGCATTTGCTGTAAATAAGTTGAGCAGGTTCACGAGTAATCCGAGTAAAGAGCACTGGAATGCACTGACTAGGGTTTTAAGATACTTAAAGTACACCCTATGTTATGGGCTATTTTATAGTAATTATCCTGCAGTTTTGGAAGGATATACTGATGCTAATTGGATTTCAGACACGAAAGACTCTCACTCTACAAGTGGGTATGTATTTACTATTGGGGGTGGAGCTATATCTTGGAAATCAAGCAAGCAGACTTGTATAGCCCGATCCACCATGGAATCGGAATTTATAGCTCTAGATAAAGCTGGAGAAGAAGCTGAATGGCTCCGTAACTTTCTTGAGGATATTCCATGCTGGAAAAAGCCTGTGCCTAGTGTTATGATCCATTACGATAGCCAAGATGCAATTGGAAGAGCACAGAGCCTTATGTATAATGGTAAGTCTCGACACATTCGTCGGAGACATAATACCGTGCGACAATTGATCAAAAATGGAGTTATATCTATTGACTATGTGAGGTCAAATGTTAATTTGGCGGATCCACTCACAAAAGGTCTGAATAGAGATCAATTTCATAAACTGCTAGAGGGAATGGGGTTAAAATCCACATCTTGAAAGAACTATCATAGTGGTAACCCAACCTTTGGAGATCCCAGAAACTTGGTTCAATGGGAAAACAAAATTATGAAAGTTCTATTGAAAAACGCTTATAATAAATCCATCCCTATAGAACCGAATAAGTGCTAAGTCCAGTGATTGTGGTGAGGTTAAGTCTCTAGACTTTTAATGGTTCCTTGTCCTTGGAAAGGAGAAGTATTGCAGGGTACTTTATAAAAGGAGACCACCTATCTAAGTGTGAGGACGGGTCGCCTCGAATAAACACTTAGGAAACCAAGATGTTGTCCATGGCCAAAACGGACACAACTATGAGAACGGAAGGTGTTGAGACATTGTTGTGTAAGTGTCGTTGACTCGGTATACACCAAGGAGGATTAGTTCAAGGCACAATGTCCACTAAGCCGCCGGTATATCCGACGATATTTTACTAAGGAAGGTTCAAAGCCACAAACTACATTTCCCCATGCAGCAGTGTTTTAAGGAAACTGGGTATGTGAGTTTGCATTCATGCATGCATTTATTTCCACTCATGTGGGGATTGTTGGAAATTGGTTTTAGAAAAATGAGTTTTAACTCAATTTAAAACCAATTTAATAATGATAAAATATTTAATTCTTGGGAATTAAATAATAAATTGTGAATCTACGCTTCGAGAAGATGAACGTAGGATTTTTATTTTCTCAAAACCGATTTCCGGTGAGTGAGAAATAAATGATTAAAGTTGGCCATTTAAAAGGTGAAGAGTTAACGAGGTTTGAAAACCATCTGATCTGGAACCTGTCTGATCGGACCTGTCTGATCTGGGACTCCGTCGATCTGGGACTCCGTCTCGACACATGCGATATGGGACTGTCGATCGACTTGTGCGATCTGGGGACTGTCGATCTGAGACTTGTCGATCGACTGCCTCGATCTGGGACTGTCTCGATCGACTGTCGATCGACTTGCGATCTGGGACTGTCGATCTCGACTGTCGATCTGGAACTGTCGATCGGGACTCTGTCTCGATCGACTGTCGATCGGACTGCCTCGATCTGGGACTGTCGATCTGGAACTCCGTGCGATCGACTGTCGATCTGGGACTCTGTCCGATCGACTGTCGATCTGGGACTGCGTACGACACTGCCTCGATCTAGAATCTGTCTCGATCGACTCCGTCGATCGGGACTGTCGATCTGGGACCTGTCGATCTGGAACCCGTCTCGATCCGAACCTATCGATCTGGAATTTGGTCTCGTCTGAAAAGAAGCAGGTTGAGAACTTAGCTTCTGGAATATGACTCTTCACACTCCATAATGTAACGTCCAAATTAAATGAGAATTATGGAGTTTTAATTTGTTGTAACTCCCCACATTATGGAGATTTAATTTGTTGTAACTCCTGAGCTGGAGGATTAAAGAGAATTAATGGCACTTTAATTTGTTGTAACTCTCCACCTGATGGAGTGGAATTGGACCCTATAAAAGGGGGTCTTATGCATTTTATTTTATACAATCAGAACATAGAAAAAATACAAGCATACCTCATATTGAAGAATATTTCCCTCTTGTTTCGTCAGGTTTGAAAGACGTTCGTCACGGAGTTACGAGTTTTGGAAGCACCTAACTCGAAACAAATAGCGATTGTATCTTGTGGACATATTATTGCAAAATCTCTTTCTTATACGGCAAAATTATCTTACGGAAAGAGTTATCTCGCCTCTGTTAAAGTTGTAATTTTCAATTCAATATTTAATTTATTTAGATTGTATTAGGTTGCTTTATTTGTAATTTTTATTGTAATTACATTGCGGAGGTTTGAACTGTAATTCTATTACAATCACCTCTGAATATATGTTACGGTGATTTGACTATCTTTATAAAGGGTATGTTCTTTACTCTGGGGTTTTGAATGCAGAGACCCTACATACATATCCACTTTTTTTTATGCACCGTGATGTCTACCGTTTATAGGCAGTTTCGTGTGGTTTTATTTCAGTATGTTATTTGCCCTTTTTTATCTGTGCCAAAAAACTTGTGTTTTTATTCTATTCGTCAACGGAATGGGAGTTCTCACGTGCATACGGCGTTGTGGGAGTCCCCCTGCCTGCCCCACATATGCATACCAACTAGAGTATATTAACTTCCCACCAAAAAAAAAAACTAGAGTATATTAACTTTTTTTTTTTTTTGAAACTCGAGTATGTTAATGTTACTATAGATAACGTGTCTTATAATGTGCGGTGGTAAAAAAATATGTTGGTTAAAGAATGCATGACGGCGACTCTGTAGCGCATAGCGGTAGACGGCGGCACCAAAAAAGATAATGACAGACGCATGAGGTCTGTCGGCCGTCGTATCGTGTTTTTTAATCTAGTATTGTTTGTTATATAAACATATTAGGGTGTGTTATGTTACATGTTTTCCAGCCGTTTTCTATTTTTGATTTTTGACATTGCACAAAACGTATTATGTTCATTATTTTTGGAAAAGATTTTCTAAAACACACCCAACATTTTACAAAGAAAACTAAAAATGTGAAATTTGAGTTTTCCGTGTTTTTTTTTTTTAAACTTGAGTATGTTAACGTTAGTATAGATAACATGTGCCATAATGGCACGGTGGTAAAAATAATAAAATTACCGAATTACCTTTCTAAAAAAAACATGTTGGCTCCCAAGAACCTACCGACGGCGGTTCTGACCGACAGGCGGCGGCACCAAAAAAGATAATGACAGACGCATGAGGTCTGTCGGCGGTCGTATCGTGTTTTTTAATTTAGTATTGTTTGTTATATAAACGTATTAGGGTGTGTTCTGTTATCTGTTTTCAAGCCGTTTTCCATTTTTGGTTTTTAAAAGCACCCAAAACGTATTATGTGTTGTATATATATTATTTTATGGACATTACTTGCAGGATAAGACACTTAATGGGCTAAGATGCCTAGTGGGCTTTTAGGGTTGCATCCCTATTTATTAGTATAAATATATCTATTCTGATTGTATTCTTGTACTAAAAAACACACAAATTATAGTGAATACTCTCGTGGCTTAGTATGCCCCCAGATGTAGTCATTATTGACGAACTGGGTCAACAAATCTGTTCTTTTTATTGTTATATTTTATAACATGTTATCAGCACCATACGCTAACAGTAGTTTTTTTTCCTTCTGATTTCCGAATTCGCAAAAAAAAAAAAAAAAAAAAACGCGAGCAGATTTCTGCACTGTGAGGCCGCAGAAAAATTGCGTTTCCCGCATCGTTAACCGTCGGATCAGCTTGAAAATTTGACATCAACTTCCTAACATAAATATCTATATATTCAACAGTGGAGATCGGATTTTGTGTAATATTTCTTATTGAATATGTCGCCGAACAGAAGCAGATTTTTACGAGGAAATTTGAAGATCAGGCCTCATCCAACACCGAGTTGCTGTACCGCCGCGCCCGAGTTCTTTTTCCGCCAATTATCGAGCCTAGTGGCCCCTTTTCCGGGCGTTTCTCAACTCGTTATCTTTTTCTAATTAATGATTCATTTGTCCATTGATTTGTACACTTATGAATCTAATCATATTTATGTTTTATGTGCATATAGGAAATATGTTGCCCACGATAATGTGCATGCTATGGAGAGAAGCCATATTTTAGTATCCCGTTCAATGATCAAAGATCTGGAATTATTTGTGGAGTAAGTAAGCATACCAAAGTATTTAATTTTATATATATTGAAATTGATTCATAGCACATTTTAATTTGTGAATATGCTTTGATTTTTTGAATTATGAAAAACATATTTTATTGCAATATGTATTCCATATTGATGTAATAATCGTATTCGTTATGATTTATATATAATATTTATGATTATATATCGTTGCTCCAGAAGTAGCAAGATTGATATTCCTTAGGAATATAACATGCTCTTAAGAGCAAATTAAGTCTATGGAAAATATATTGATATTTATCCATGATCTTTTGTGCAAAATGGCACAAATGATAGATAAAAGTGAAAATTGAGTTCACTATGTGATAGTTCTCACGAGAATTATATTATTATCTAAATTTTATGATTTATGAGAAATAATTGTAATCAATATTATGAAACCAACAGTTTCATACATAAACTATTATTATATCTAAACGGTATACTATGTCTTAGAACTAGAAGTTTTTATTAATTGCATATTGAGCTTGTTACGTATCAAAGCATATATTGCAGTATTTTTTCCTGAAGAAAATAATTGAAATCGAGAAAATAAATTATCTTTCCAGAAGAAATTATTTTTGATGTTTCCAGAAAAAACTATTTTTGATATTTCCAGAAGAAACTACTCGAAATGGGACAAACTACATACAAATATGCAACTCCAAATAAAATAAGGCGAATATGTTTATCTTCATGTAATGTATGAATTAATGCCCGGAAGGCGGAGACAATGACACCTAACATTATTCATGAAATTATTTGAATAAGAAAAATCTGAAACACAATTTGGGTAGCTCCTGAATAGCATTTTAACAATATTATTGCTTGAAACAATGAGTTATTGAAAATACCTCTATATATATGACTTCAAAGACTTCGAATAAAAGTCATTATGATGTCTATTTGATCTCTCTCACTTATATTGTCCTGTAGCAACAATATGATCCTTATGAGACTTAACGAGGTGATATTTATTATGTTATTCACTGAATGGACAATAGCATCATATTGTGATATGATCAGACCGAAACCAACCTTTTAAGAACACACATAGTGCCTGAAGCATTTGTGGTCACACATCCTCAAATAGATGTTACTCATTTGAGCCAAATGAAAAGAGAGAGAGAACATGTAGAAATGTATTGGCCCAGTAATGGCCAAAGTTATGACAATATAACTCAACTCAAAGTTTGCGTGATAAAACATCAAAATATCGATGCATTAAAATATTAGATTATATGCATCAAATATATTGCATATTTTAATGCATTGAAATTTTGATGCACGAAATGCATATATTTCATGCATAATTAGTACAAATCTCATGCATAAGTTAGTGCTGTAAAGTACTACATCTAATATTGGTACTGCATAGAACGCGCCCATATATATATATATATATATATATATATATATATATATATATATATATATAGAGAGAGAGAGAGAGAGAGATTGGTTCAGGTAGGAAAGGTAAATTTCGTAGGAAAAATGAATGAATTTGGGCGTTTGATTGAGTTGGATCAATGGTTGATTATACTCAGTTGTGCTACGTTTTTTTGCTGTGTGCGCTACGCAAACTGAAATATGTAAATTAAATGAGGTTGCGCTATATGTTTGTGCTGTTTGTGCTACGATGCGATGGAAGATGTTCTAGACTTAACCTATTTAAAATCTGTGCTACGAAATAATAAAATATGTGCTAGACAAACGTATCTTTTCCTATTTTCCTACACTGAGGGGTTTCTCATATATATATATATATATATATATATATGATCAAATGAGAATGGTTATTGTCAATTGCGAATATACATGAATTTTGTATCAATTATGCATGAAATATATGCATTTCGTGCATCAAAATTCCAATGCATTAAAATATGCATTATATGAATCAAAATATCGATGCACTAAAATATTGCATTATATGCATTAAATTTTTGTGAGAATAAATCTAGGACATCCATTTATCAAGATCTATAGATGAAATTCATTCTTATTATTAACTTAAATTGTATTCTCACCTGAACTCACTATATATATATATATATATTTGTGTGTATGTGCAGTCACGGTTGTGTATGTGTTCGTGTTGGAATTATGGACGGTGAGAATATAGGCGTAGATGAATGTTTTAATTCTGGTCTACAATCGGTTGAGTGTATTTGGACCTCTGGAGTGAGCCCGAGTTCGGAGCAATAATAGAGATGTGAATCCGGGATGAGTATTGTTGGTCATTTGATTCGATCGATAAATTAAGGGTACAATTGAGGTATTATATCATCTAATTAATTACCTTATGATTATAAGATAATAAATTGAACTCTTATATTAAATTTTTTATTATGTGATTATAATAAAGGTTGGAATTTTAATGGATCGGCCGGGTTGACCGAGCTACGCTTATTTCGAGTAGAACCATCTTCGGTGAAGGCAATGTAATACCCGGTTGTAATTCAGTCATTATCATTCAGTAATTTTATTCGGTGATGGTCACTCAGTGGATTTTCACTCATTTATAATCATTCATCAATCATGTTCATTCACCCGTGTTCACCGTTCGTAAAAACTTCGAGTTGTGTATCGTTATTGTTCATTGTTTCAACTTTCCTCATATGAGTTCGACTTTGTTAGATCACCATTAATTTTTGGTAACTCCAAAAATTCTAAATCTTTGCAATATCATATAGCATCGAGTTAGCTTTCCAATGGTTCAAACGGTGAGTCAATCGGAGTCCGGACGAGAGAGTTATGGTCGTTTTAACTCAACCGCTCATTTTTCGATTTTGGCGATCACGCCGAACGAACTCGGCCGTGTCGTCCGACACGGCCCGTGCCGCACTCGTCCGGAAAGTGCGAAGTGTCGCCTCGAGACCCGACCGTGTCGCAGCACGGCCAGTCGAACCCTTCGGATAAGCGAGCGGCTGACACGCCGACCGTGTCGTGCAGCACGGCCGAGTCATCTTAAGTCATTTGTCGGACGGGTCATTGTCGGGAGGCCCTCCGGCGCGCGACCGTGTCAAGCGAGACACGGTCGAGTCCACTGTCGGCACCGTTGGCGGTATGCGACACGACCGTGCCGATCGGCGCAGGCGATGTCCGGCAGCGATCAACTCCCTTAAATTCGTTTTTTCAAAGATTTCAGCCATTTCTATCCCTTTTCTTCACCTTCAACCGAGAGAGTAAGCTTGAGGGAGGGTTTTTCCTTCACAAATCATTTGGGTGTTTGATTTTCTTCATCTCCTTTCGATCGTGAAGCCCGGATAATCAATCTAACGCGTGTTCTTCGGATTAAAGTACTTGGATCTTCAAGAGGTAATTCCTTCAACACTTTGGACTTCGATTTTATGTTGAGATATGATGTTTTGGACGTTATAATCATGTTATATGAAGGGATATGTATATGATTATGAGTTTGTTTAAGGATTCATTGGATTATTGAGGGATTATTCAAGAACACCTTGAATATCGAGTTGGTATTGGGGATTTTCGACTAATTGTTGTTATAATCACGTTTTTGGATATTCATAACGGATTATTGATCGTATTGGAGATGTTTTGTTGGTTTGAAACACTTCTTGGGGATTTTGATATTGGTATATTGAGGTTTGATTGTAAACAATCGGAGTTTGGATACAACGTGTTTGATTTAATGCCTCTATGGACTTGGTTTAGTCGTATCGACGTTTTGAGTTCGTTATATTCGTGTTTGATTCGTTTATTGAACGGGTTGTTGAATATTGTATAATTCAAGGTTGTTCGAGCGATCGATATCTCAATTAGGACGTCGTTCGTGGAAGGATTGTTGTCACCGGTATTGAGTAAGTTAATTCTTACTCGGTTAAAAGGATATTCATACCTTTTGTTATTGATCATTCATAATCATAACTCATTCATCATTGTATTAATCATATTAAAACTTGTTATTGTCAATTAATCACTTCAGTCATAAGGAACGACGGTTCCAATCCTTTCGTTGAGCTATCATTCATTTCATTATTACCCTCATCTCGGTGAGTCATTCTTGACTTTGTCAGATTATTATTTATTCATTGATATTCATTACGGTCATTCTCGTTCATATGACCTTACAGGTTCATATTGCGTGGCGGGTGTGGTATGTGGAATTTTTAGTCGGGCACACGATGGTTATGTATTGGGTTCACCGATACATTAGACGGTGCACACGGGTAAGCGTTTCTCCGTGAGACTAATTAGTTACTCGGACGGGTGTTGTACACTAGCTCTGATCATTACGGTCGTACTATGATACTCCTCTTCAGAGTAATTCATAACTAAGAATATTTCATAACTTGATTAATCATGATTGTGTATTTTCAACCCTTGAGGATTGTTGTTCTTATAATCGACCCCGTTTGGGGATTTTGTTTTTAGTCTTGGCAAGGCAAAGGCACGGGAGAACATGCCGACGTCGAGGAGTCCAGTGATACTAGAAAGGGGCCCCTCTGTTCAGTCACTTATTCAGTCATTTATGTTTCCTTTATTTATTCCGCTGCAGACATTCCGTTTGAATACTCGTTTCATTCAGTGTTGTGTATTTTATCGTCACATAAGATACACATGTATTCTATTTTATCCTGGATGTGTTGTATGAAACTCCTAATCGGAGTAATTGATGTTGTAATGTGGTTCGGTACTACATTTACCCTGTGTAATTCATCCTTTTTCATTCGCCTGGTGGGTCCCAGTCGGGGGTCCACGGCACTGTAATATCCGCCTAGTTTGGGGTGTTACAGAGTTGGTATCGGAGCGTGGTTTTGAATACTACCCTCCAAGTCATGTCTCATTTGAAATCATCGTCATCGGACTAGTATCATTGGACTTTCGCGTCACTTGTGACCTGTGCAGATGCCGAGCCAATCGAATGAAAGAAGCGTAAGACTTCTAACGCCATGGTATAATTTCGCAATAGTCATTCATTCATCATTCATCATTTAACAATCCTCAAACATCATCATTCATTATGATCGCACGATCATATTAACTCATCAATCACTCAATTCATTTCATTACTCGATTAATAATCGGACGATCATATTAACTCATCAATCACTCAATTCATTTCATTACTCGCTTAATAATCGGACGATCTTATTAACTCATCAATCTCTAAATTCATTTCATTAATCTTTTAATAATCATTACTATAATATTAACTAATAAATCACTCAATTAATTTCTTTACTATTTTATTTATCAGGAAGTTCATGTTAACTCGTTTATTACTCAATTCATTTCATTACTCGCTTGTCAACTGGATGATCATATTATCAATCTTGTTAAGTTATTTAAGATAATCATTTCAAGAATTTCATCGATAATCATGTAACTTCAAAATCATTCATATAATCACTAAGTTAGAGCATGTATACTCATTTTCATCATCTCATGACATAATCATAACGTGCTAATCATGCGGAAATATAATTATTATGAGACCTTCCTACTTCGAGATGGAGAGAGTCGGGGATGCACGGGGAGAGGCGCGGTGTGGACCGAAACCCGAGAAATAATCACTGGCCGGGAAATCGTGCCGTGACTCGGCTCGACGAGAAGATGTTCGGGTTGATCCACTCACTTTTATGCGAGGCCATGATGACCCATGTGCGCTTGCTCAATCATCATTGCGCCACTCGGCGGATTAATCGAGAGAACTCTCCCGTATGAGACGGCCGCTAAGGAAAGTCTTGAACAACAACCTTCATCTTTCGGCAAGAAATCAACGGCGTAATCAACCTAAGGCGGTCGGTCAACCTTCAAGAAGCCTCGTGTGAGCCCTATCGCTTCGAGCGACCTTCTACGGCGCATAATCGTGCGGGATCTCATTCCCGAGCGGCGATTCGGCCATCACTGTTTCAATTGTGGAACAAGGTCATTTCAGCCTTGAGTGTAAAACCGTCTATCACGTGCTATAATTGTGGGAATTTTGGGCATAAGGCCCGTTTTGCCGAAAGGACTCCAAGTCGGCTCGGTGGCATCTCGTGCCCCGAAGCAACCAAAGATTTCGTAATCGGTGCTTTGTCATCGTCGTTTAAGGCAATGGAAGCAAATAGAGTTGGAGCTCGTATTTATCGACGGAGCGTCCGGTTCGGAGACCGGCAAGTCCTGCATTCATATGACGAGGAGGATTGACGATCAGGTGGCCCGAATGATTTCATGTATACTCGTAATTTTATTTCAACCTGTGTGTACCTTTTGATGCTGTTACACCGCATTCATTCATTTTCGAATCATGCTTGAATAGACTTATTTCGGGATAGTCCTATTGCTTGTGGACCTCATACCATCGTTCTACTGACGATGGAAGAATTTTCTAATCATACCTAAGTAAGCTTAGTAACCGCGATTGGTTGGTGGACCTAATCGTGGTGAATTTATCTTAGGACGATGTAATTTCGGTATTAGTTGGTATAACCGACTTAATACTATCCTCAGAGATTGTTAGCGTTAGGTCGCTATTTTCCGACGTTGGTTGTTGAATGTGTGCTTCAGGAAGTAATCCCCGTTGTTCGTAAGAAGTATTATTATGACGAAAGCAGAGAAATTCCGCAATCGAACTATTCAATCATTCATTGTATCATTCTCATCGATTGGCCTTTCTAGGGCAATCGAGTTATTCAATCATTCCTTGTATTATTTCCATCGATTGGCTTTTCTAAGACAATCGAGTCATTCAATCATTCATTGTATCATTTTCATCGATTGGCCTTTCTAGGGCAATCGAGTTATTCAATTATTCATTGTATTATCTTCATCGATTGGCCTTTCTAAGGCAATCGAGTTGTTCAATCATTATTGGTATCTCTTTTTATCGATTGACCATTCTAGGGCAATCGAAATGTTCAATCATTCGTGGTATCATTGTCATCGATTGACGATGTATTTCCAGACGAGTTATCTGGTTGCCTTCACATAGAGTAAGGGAATTCAGGAGTGAGTTGGAGCCGGTACGTCCCCTTTATCGAAGGCACCGTATCGGATGGCCCCGACCAGAATGCAGGAGTTGAAGAATCAACTTGAGGAATAGTTCGAGAAAGGTTATCTCCGACCGATTGCGTCCCCGTGAGGAGCACCAGTGTGATCTGTCAAGGAGAAGGATGGCTCGTCTCGTGTGTGTATTAATTACCAGGAGTTGAACAGGGTAATGATCAAGAGTAGTATCCTTTACCACCCGGGCAAGGCGAACGTTGTCGCCGACGCCTTGAGTCGTAAGTCCGTTCAGGAGCAGATGCTTGCTTTCTGTAACACCCCGAGATATTCGGAATATGTTACAGCGCCGTAGACCCCTATATGGGACCTACCAGGCTACCATAGAAAAACTCTACTCGACTAACCATCTTGGTTAGCGAGGATACACAATTAAACAATATGACATATAAAGATACGCCCGGAGCAACCGGCAAAATAAGCATCAACCAACAACGAGACAGTTTAAAAACAATACAATGCGGAGTTTGAAACAAAGAGCCTAAGTACTCGCGAGTACAATCTATAAGTTTAAAACTGTGGGAACAACCATATCGAAATGGACAAAGGAAATAAGTAGACCCAAATGCACATGTCAACGACCCTGGCCAACATCCTCGTACTGTCCTGGTGCTCGCTCGTCCGGATAATCATAACCTGAAATCCATAACAAGAATTTCCCCGACAACGGGTCCCCAGAGGGGTTAGCAATTACGCTAGTACAAGTATTCAAGGCAAACCAATCGCTTACACATTTCATAGTACATGCATCGGTATCGTTTCTAAAACCAAAACTAGACATGTCCTTTCATTAAATAAACAGTCAAACAATTTGCCGTGGGAACAGGGCTATACCATTGATCCCGCTCCGTGATCCCTAAGGACCCTCCCGAGCTGGCCATATTATAAAACAAATCACGCACACGCATCGCCTTGGGAACAGGGCTATACCATTGATCCCGCTCCGTGATCCCTAAGGACCCTCCCGAGTGGCTAGCGAAACAAACTCGTGAATCCGTGGCTATACCATTCGATTCCCTCCGTGATCCCGTCGGACCCTCCCGAGGTGAGCAATCACACACAATATACATTACTATTTCACGTTAAGCATAAAGGTTTCCAAAAATACTTGCCTCGAATTATTGACGACGTGAAGAACGGAAAGGAAAGTCACCGACAACCGCTAGGAACCAACGAAACCGAACCTAACGATTCGAAGAACACAATCACAACCGTTTCTAAATGAATACGGAATTGGAATACACCCGAAAACCCGCCTACGATTCATGTATATTCGTATAAAAACAACAACGAGGGCGGACCACAACCAAACCCTCTCGATTCCGTAAAAATCACGAAATATACCATGAATCCGTAGGGAAACTAAGAATACCAACAAGATTAATCATATTCATCATGAATCCATCAACAAAACGGAACGGATCGGAAGAAAATCCCAAAACCCCCAATTTATCGAAAAGTAGGGTTCTAAGAGATTTACCTTGGATTGATGATGAAGAACACAAGTAGGTGTTGTTAATCTACTTCAAAAACTCAAGGTAGAGGATGCCTGAAATAATCGAAGGGGAGAATCGCTCGGAAATTGCCCGGAAGAGCTCTGCGTCGCGGAGAAGAAATGAAATGGAATTAATCTGCTCATCTGGGTCAACTCCCTGGTTTATATAACCAGGGAGTGTTAGCGTGCGCTAATTCCTCAAGGTTAGCGTGCGCTAACGGGGTAAAGTTACAGGCCAAAATAGTTAGCGTCAACCCGGTGGCAGACTTACGGCGTTAGCGTGCTTACTCCAATTGTAGCGTGCGCTAACAATCTATCGGTAGCGCGCGCTATCGACCAATAGCGTGCGCTACCTGGACATCAGCCGAGTCCAGAAGCTAACTGCCCAAAATTCACTCGATCCGTTAGCGTGCGCTACCATACGAGCGTAGCGTACGCTAACTAGCACCTGACCGTTTCCAGAAATAAACCATCCAGTACTGGACACCTACGCTAGCGCACGCTACCGGGCATCATCAGCGTGCGCTAGCCTCTCGACATTAGCGTGCGCTAGCATACGTAGCGTACGCTAATATGCTAGTCCAGAAGGCTGGAAAAACAGCACTGCCACTCCCAGGGCTACTCGTTAGCGCGCGCTACGAAACAAACGTAGCGTGCGCTACTAAGGGATCCCTAGCGTGCGCTATGCAGAAGGAGTAGCGTGCGCTAGGTACGAATTGTGAACGGTCCAAAGACACCGAAATGTGAACGAAACATCAAACGGAACATCTCAACGGTTAACATAACATAGAATGGACCCACGGCAACCCCGAAACGGCGGTTCCGCTCAACAATAACGGGGATAAAACCCATAGATAATAGAAAAGATACACTGAAAGATACACAAGGGTCACTACTATCGGGAAATACGCCGAAAAAGAAAAAATACAAGGGGAAGAAAAATGCGGATATTACATTCTACCCTTCTAAAAACAAGTTTCGTCCCGAAACTTAAGAAACAAACAACTCAGGGTACCTAGCACGCATGCTATCCTCGGTCTCCCACGTTGCCTCCTCGACACCGTGTCTCGACCACTGCACCTTGACCAAAGGAATGGTCTTATGCCTCAGTCGTTTCTCACGATGCTCCAAAATCTTCAAAGGACGCTCCTCAAAAGTAATATCTTCAGCAATATCAATCTCGCCATAATCGATAACGTGACTAGGATCCGGGACATATTTCCTCAGCTGGGAAACATGAAAAACGCTATGAACATGACTCAGGGCCGGGGGTAACGCCAAACGGTATGCTAACCCACCGACTCGCTCGAGAATCTCGAAGGGCCCAATAAATCTCGGACTCAACTTCCCCTTCTTCCCGAAACGGAAAACTCCTCTCGTCGGCGACACCTTCAGCAAAACGTGGTCTCCCACCTCGAATTCTAAAGGTCGACGACGGACATCGGCATATGACTTCGCCGACTCGGGCGATCAACATCCGCTCTCGAATTAATGCTATCTTCCTCCTCGTCTCTAAAACGACATCCGGCTCGGTCCCGACTAAATCGGATGCCTCATTCCAGCAAATCGGTGATCGACATCGCCGCCCATAGAGTGCCTCATACGGTGCCATCCGAATCGACGCGTGCCAACTATTGTTGTACGTGAATTCGATTAATGGCAAATGCTCCTCCCAGTCATGGCTCCAATTGAGAGCACAAGCACGCAACATATCCTCAAATGTCTGGATAGTGCGCTCCGACTGCCCATCCGATCGGGGTGAAAAGAGGTACTCAAATGCAAACGGGTACCTAACGCCTTATGCACCGCCAAAAGTGCGATACAAAGCGGCCATCACGATCCGAAACAATAGACTTGATTGTACCGTGAAGTCTCACAATCTGCGATAAACACACGAGCTAACTTCTCCGGCCCCAAGTGTCCTTGATGCCCGGAAAATGTGCCGACTTGGTCGACGATCAACAATCACCCATACCATATTCATGCCCGACCTAGATCTCGGCAAACTCGTAACGAAGTCCATCGATAAGTCTTCCCATTTCCATTCCGGGCGAAGTGATCGCAATAACTTGAGGTCGCCGATGCTCGATTTTGACCTGTGGCAAGTCAAACATCTCGCTACATACCGTGCGACCTCCTCCTTCATATCATTCCACCGAAGTTCCTCCTCGTGTCCTTGTACATCTTACTCGAACCAGATGAACGGAATAGGGTGTGGAATGGGCCTCATGCAAAATACTCTGTCGCAACTCTGGATCGTTCGGCACACAAAGCCGACTCTGGAATCTCAAAATGCCATCCTCGTGAATCACAAACCCAGGAGACTTTCCCTTAAGAACGTTCTCTCGGATTTGAGCAATCATCGGATCCTCTAATTGCTTCAGCTTAATTTCATCGATCAAAGACGATGAAATCTCTAGAGCACAAAGTTGCCCGACACTCCAGCAACAAAACTTCAACATCTAACTCGATCAGAGCCCGCCGGAGCTCAGACTGAGGCGTAAGGACCTCAAGCGTTCGCAACGCAATCGGTTTCCGACTCAAGGCGTCGGCCACGACGTTCGCTTTGCCTGGATGATAAAGGATTTCAAGGTCATAATCCTTAATCAGCTCTAACCACCTCCTCTGCCTCATATTCAACTCCCGCTGAGTAAATATGTATTTCTGACTTTTATTATAGGTAAAAATCGACATGTAGAGCCGAAAAGATAGTGACGCCAAATCTTGAGTGCAAAGACTACCGCCGCTAGTTCCAAATCGTGAGTAGGGTAGTTAAGTTCATACGGCCTTAACTGTCTCGACGCATAGGCAATGGTCTTGCCGTGCTGCATCAATACGCACCCAAGACCCTGACCCGAAGCATCGCTATAAACGGCGAATCCCTCGTTGCCACATGGCAACGCCAAGACCGGGGCGGAAGTCAAACGCTTCTTCAGCTCCTCGAAACTCGACTGCCTCTCATCGGTCCAGACGAACTTCTCGGATTTATGGAGCAACTGAGTAAGTGGCCGAGCTAGTTTTGAGAAACCCTCGACGAACCTACGGTAGTAGACAGCCAAACCCAAGAAACTACGGACCTCATTCACATTTGTGGGCGATGCCCAATCCAATACTGCCTCAATTTTCTGCGGATCCACACGAACCCCTTCGGCTGAAATCACGTGACCCAAAAACATCACTTCCTTCAGCCAGAACTCACATTTCGAGAACTTCGCATAGAGTTGCTCGGTCCTCAAAATGTCTAACACTATCCGCAAATGATGGGCATGCTCTTCCTCATTCCTCGAATAGATAAGAATATCGTCAATGAAGACGACGACACACTTATCCAAATACTCGATAAAGACTTTGTTCATCAACTGCATGAACACCGCCGGCGCATTAGTTAACCCGAAAGGCATAACTACGAATTCATAATGTCCGTATCTCGTCCGAAAAGCTGTTTTCGGCACGTCGGACTCTCTCACCCGAAGCTGATAGTACCCCGATTTCAAATCAATCTTCGAGAATACCGCAGCTCCCTGCAACTGGTCAAACAAGTCATCGATTCTCGGCAAAGGATACTTGTTCTTGATGGTCACCTTGTTTAGTTCGCGATAGTCGATACACAAACGTAGTGAACCATCCTTCTTCCGCACAAATAGGACCGGTGCACCCCAAGGCGAGGCGCTCGGTCGAACATACCCTGACTCAAGAAGCTCACTCAACTGCTTCTTCAACTCTGCCATCTCTGAAGGTGCCATACGATACGGCGCCTTCGAAATCGGAGCCGCGCCCGGCTCTAACTCTATAGCAAACTCAACCTCACGATCCGGTGGCAATCCCGGCAACTCGTCAGAAATACATCAGAAACTCACTAACGGGAATCGCGAAAACTCGACTCCACCATTCTCCGCCTTCAAGGCGTAGCACCAATAACGGTACACCCCTTTCGCAGAGTTTCACCGCCTTCAAGGCGTTAATAACAAACTTGGTTTCTCTTTCGCCCGCGAAAAGAGTGTTGATGCCGTCCTCGGCTAACATGGTAATGATTCTCGTGCGGTAGTTCATGATTGCACCATGCCGCTCGAGCCAATCATTCCCAGAATTAAATCCTCGCCCTCGATACTCACAACAATAAGATTAGAGAGCCAAGCTCTCCCACAAATAATCACGAACAGTCCCGGACTTCTCGATCACCGACAATTCTATCACCGCTAGGAAGTTTAACGATGAAAGGCTCGCAAGGTGACAAGCGGTCGAGACTCAAACAGCGTACACACTCTAGAGAAATGAATGAATGCGTAGCACCCGAATCGAAAAGCACACTGACAGATGGAAATGAATATGAACGGTACTGTCGCCACGGTAGCTTCTGGATCATCGGCTCTCCTCATCTCATAGATACGCGGGTGGCGAGCCGACCGAAGCTCCACCCCTAGTGGGCCGACCCGACCCCTACCTCGGCCGGCACTCGGTGGAGGCGGCGAGCAAATGAGCCACTGGTTCACACTCGGCTCCATAGGTCTTTGGGTGAGAAGAACGAGCACCGCGAAGGCTGCGAGCCGATCACAAAGAAGCCTTGTGGCCCGACCACAAGTATGACAAGTTAAAGGCGGACGAGGCAGTCCGGTTCTTATGACCGAAAGCGCGATTAAAGCATGTGAGCTCACGAGCGGGGGTTCCGGCGGCACCCCGAAAGCTCCCAGAGAAACGAGCCGATCCGCCCGTAGAAATATTCGCAGCTCGAGATTTCTGCTGGCCTCCACTCTTGGGACCGGAAAAGTTTCCAACCGACTTCTGCTTCTTGCTCTCACGAGCCAAATCACTTGCCGTCACTGACATATCATAAGCAAGGGCTCGACTCTGATAATCCTTCAGGGTAGTACAGACGAGCCCAGACATATAGTCCCGAATGGGCAACTTCATCCTCCTGGAAAAATGGAAAATTTTGTCGCTCTCAGCGACAACTTGGGTCTTCACATAACCCAACTCTTTGTTGAAATCAGCAATAGCTTGGGATACGGGAATATCCCGAGGTTGAGCATCGTAGAAAGCATGCACTCGAGCCTGTCTGACCGGCCACGGACAATACTCGGTCTCCATCAATTCTTGGAATTCGGCCCATGAAGCAACGTGATCTTTGGGACCAACGGCCTCCCACCAATCTGTAGCATCTCCCGTGAGAAAGTATTGAGCAATAGGGACCCTACGGTCCTCGGGGCAATTAGTAGCAGTGAAGACTTTGGATATCTCCTTGATCCACCCTTCCCAGCCGATCGGGTCCGAAGCTCCCGAAAACTGAGGAGGATGCATCTTGATGACATCCTGAAGCCAGCGATCCGCTCCGCCCCGATTAGCATGGGCCTGATCGGGGTTCTGAACCACCTGTGCTATAGCCGCCATCTGGTTAACCATTTCTTTGCATGACGGCGGCAATACCAAGATCGGCGCGCTCTGAGAAGAAGCATGATCGCGGTCGCCGTGCTGCCGGCTCTGAAGAGTGCGGCGTGGCCGCCCCCGGTGCCCCACGTCCTCGGCGCGTCCACGGCCACGACCACGACCACGACGACCACGGTTTCCTCCGGCATCCATACCGGTGTTAAAAGATAACAGGAGCATATCGAGGATGAGTAAGGAAAACTACGATGATAAGCAAAAGAGGGAGAATAACCACGGTTCAAGAAACGAAATACGGTATGTGAAAGCAAACAATCGGGTAAGGAAACTTACGAGCACCGGAAATACCGAGATGCCGGCAGCGGTGTGACAATGTGCAAAACAAAACACAACTAGACCCAAGTAACCGACAAGCCTAGGTATCCATAAACCCGGCTCGATACCATTTTCTGTAACACCCCGAGATATTCGGAATATGTTACAGCCAGTAGACCCTATATGGGACCTACCAGCTACCATAGAAAAACTCTACTCGACTAACCATCTTGGTTAGCGAGGATACACAATTAAACAATATGACATATAAAGATACGCCCGGAGCAACCGGCAAAATAAGCATCAACCAACAACGAGACAGTTTAAAAACAATACAATGCGGAGTTTGAAACAAAGAGCCTAAGTACTCGCGAGTACAATCTATAAGTTTAAAACTGTGGGAACAACCATATCGAAATGGACAAAGGAAATAAGTAGACCCAAATGCACATGTCAACGACCCTGGCCAACATCCTCGTACTGTCCTGGTGTTCGCTCGTCCGGATAATCATAACCTGAAATCCATAACAAGAATTTCCCCGACAACGGGTCCCCAGAGGGGTTAGCAATTACGCTAGTACAAGTATTCAAGGCAAACCAATCGCTTACACATTTCATAGTGCATGCATCGGTATCGTTTCTAAAACCAAAACTAGACATGTCCTTTCCGGAAATAAACAGTCAAACAATTTGCCGTGGGAACAGGGCTATACCATTGATCCCGCTCCGTGATCCCTAAGGACCCTCCCGAGCTGGCCATATTATAAAACAAATCACGCACACGCATCGCCTTGGGAACAGGGCTATACCATTGATCCCGCTCCGTGATCCCTAAGGACCCTCCCGAGTCAAGCGAAACAAACTCGTGAATCCGTGGCTATACCATTGGATTCCCTCCGTGATCCCGTCGGACCCTCCCGAGGTGAGCAATCACACACAATATACATTACTATTTCACGTTAAGCATAAAGGTTTCCAAAAATACTTGCCTCGAATTATTGACGACGTGAAGAACGGAAAGGAAAGTCACCGACAACCGCTAGGAACCAACGAAACCAAACCTAACGATTCAAGAACACAATCACAACCGTTTCTAAATGAATACGGAATTGGAATACACCGAAAACCCGCCTACGATTCATGTATATTCGTATAAAAACAACAACGAGGCGGACCACAACCAAACCCTCTCGATTCCGTAAAAATCACGAAATATACCATGAATCCGTAGGAAACTAAGAATACCAACAAGATTAATCATATTCATCATGAATCCATCAACAAAACGGAACGGATCGGAAGAAAATCCCAAAACCCCAATTTATCGAAAAGTAGGGTTCTAAGAGATTTACCTTGGATTGATGATGAAGAACACAAGTAGGTGTTGTTAATCTACTTCAAAAACTCAAGGTAGAGGATGCCCGAAATAATCGAAGGGGAGAATCGCTCGGAAATTGCCCTAAGAGCTCTGCGTCGCGGAGAAGAAATGAAATGGAATTAATCTGCTCATCTGGGTCAACTCCCTGGTTTATATAACCAGGAGTGTTAGCGTGCGCTAATTCCTCAAGGTTAGCGTGCGCTAACGGGGTAAAGTTACGAGCCAAAATAGTTAGCATCCAACCCGGTAGCCGGACTTACGGCCGTTAGCGTGCGCTACTCCAATTGTAGCGTGCGCTAACAATCTATCGATAGCGCGCTATCGACCAATAGCGTCGCTACACGGACATCGGCCGAGTCCGAAGCTAAGCGCCCAAAATTCACTCGATCCGTTAGCGTGCGCTACCATACGAGCGTAGCGTACGCTAACTAGCACTGACCGTTTCCGAAATAAACCATCCAAGATCGACACCTACGCTAGCGCACGCTACGGCATCATCGGCGTGCGCTAGCCTCTCGACATTAGCGTGCGCTAGCATACGTAGCGTGCGCTAATATGCTAGTCCGTATAGGCCGGAAAAAGCGACCGCCACTCCCGGGGCTACTCGTTAGCGCGCTCTGAAACAAACGTGGCGTGCGCTACTAAGGGATCCCAGCGTGCGCTATGCGAAGGAGTAGCGTGCGCTAGGTACGAATTGTGAACGGTCCAAAGACACCAAATGTGAACGAAACATCAAACGGAACATCTCAACGGTTAACATAACATAGAATGGACCACGGCAACCCAAAGCGGCGGTTCCGCTCAACAATAACGGGGATAAAACCCATAGATAATAGAAAAGATACACTGAAAGATACACAAGGGTCACTACTATCGGGAAATACGCCGAAAAAGAAAAAATACAAGGGGAAGAAAAATGCGGATATTACAGTTTAACAGTTCAGAAGGAGCTTCAACAGGAATTCCTTAGACCCGAGATCGAGGTCTGGCTTCAGCGAGTTCAGGGACAGCTTTGTATGTTAGAGATTTCTTCATCTCTGAGGATGCAATCAGGGAGAATCAGGGTTCAGACCCAGCATTGTTGCGCATTCGTGAAGATGTGGCTCAGGGGAAAGCCCCTGGATTCGTGATCCACGAGGATGGACTTTTGAGGTTTAAGAACCGGTTGTGCGTACCGGCGAATGACGAGTTGAAAAACTCTATTTTGAGAGGAGCTCATGCTACCCCTTATTCTGTTCATCCGGGGTCCAGCAAGATGTACAAGGACTTGAAACAAAATTACTAGTGGAGTAATATGAAGCGAGAAGTCGCAGAATTTGTTTCGAGATGCTTAACCTATCAACAAGTCAAGATGGAACCTCAGCGACCGGCGAGTATGCTGATACCGCTCCCTATTCCAGAATGGAAGTGGGAAGACATTTCTATGGAATTCATCACGAATTGCCGACGAGTCGTCGGGGCATAAATACGATCTGAGTGATCGCGGACTGCTTTACTAATTTAGCTCATTTCCTTGAAATCAAGGGTATGTGGAGTCCCAAGAGACTGGCCCAGTTGTTCATCAAGGAGATAGTGAGACTGAACGGTACTCCTAAGAGTATCGTTTCCGATCGTGACGGACGATTGGTTTCCCATTTTTAGAAATCAGTTCATCGTGCTATGGGAACTCAGCTTAATCTCAAGATCGCCTTTCATCCTCGGTCAAACGGACAATCAGAGAGAACTATTCAGACATTAGAGGACATGTTGAGGGCATGCGTCCTCGATTGGAAGGACGATTGGGAAGCCCAACTACCACTGATCGAGTTCACGTACAGTATAGTTGGCATGCCTCCATTAAGATGGCACCTTACGAGGCCTTGTACGGTCGTCTTTGTCGATCTCCTTTGTGTTAGGATGACTTGTCAGAATCAATCGGCACCGAGCCCGATATGCTTATAGCCGTCCGGGAGAAGGTAGCTATGATCAAGAGTCGTATGTTGACAGCTCAGAGTCGACAGAAATCGTATGCGGATAATCGTCGTCGACCACTAGAGTTCGAGACGGGTGACCATGTTTTGGTCAAGGTATCCCCGAGTCGAAGTATTTTTCCGTTTCGTAAAACGGGGGAAGTTGAGCCCAAGATTCATTGGACCGTTTGAAATTTTGGATCGAGTAGGCGAGTTAGCTTATCGATTGGCTTTACCTCCGGCTTTGAGCAGGATTCATAATGTGTTTCACGTCTCTCAGTTGCGGAAGTATGTTGCCGACCCGAGTCATATACTTCAGTTCGACGAAATCGAGATCGCGGATGATCATTCGTACGAGGAGCGTCTTGTACGAGTGTTAGAGCGGCGAATCAAACAGTTGAGGAACAAGACGATCCCTTTGGTCAAGATTCAGTGGTTTAGACACGGAGTCGAAGAGGCCACTTGGGAAACCGAGGAGAATATGCGGGAGTGTTATCCCGAGTTGTTTGACCCTTAGTTTCGGGGACGAAACTCTTTTAAGGGGGGGTGTATGTAATAAAAGCTTTGGTTTTATGTCTAGTATTGTCTAGTAATAAAAGCTCTCTTACCCTGGTTTAGGGTTGTTTATAAAAGCTTTGGTTTTATGTTTTATAGCCCTTGCATTGGAAGCCTTGTAATATTTTGAGTGAGAGTGTATACCTTCACTCTGGGAGGGTCTGATGGGGCTCGGAGGGATCCACGCATGGTTGGGTCCATGAACATTGGGATTAACCACTCCGGGAGGGTTTGACGGGGCCTCGGAGGGATCCGCGCATGGTTGGGTCCACGGTTAATTCGGGAGCATTTTTGTAACTTGGTGATATGTCCGGAATATCAAAGTGTTTTGACTTTCCATAATGCTTGGGTTATAATACATATTTATCAGGGGTACTTTGACTAGATGGCTCGTATTTGCACTTTATACTTCCACTAGCAAAATAGTGGAATTTTGCTAACCCCCAAGAAATCGGGGGTGGATGTCTGTATTGCGTCCAGGTACACGCAGGACCTTGGGGATCAAAACACAAGATCGTTACAAAGGATGATGGAAGACGAATGATACTAATCACATGAAGGCCAGTTTTGAGTGCAGTTAGTCAGAGTTCATTGTATTGTCCTTTCCGCTGTCGTATTTTCTGTTGTATGAGTTTGTGAGTGTATTTGACCCTTGCATGGGTATGAGTCTGGAAAGAGATGTGCATATTGATGGGTACGGGGTCGGATATTTGCGCCGTTTTATGCGGAAGCGAAAATAAATTGTGGAAAATAAAGGACACGAGGATTTATAGAGGTTCGGCTATTAACGAAGCCTACGTCCTCTCTCGATGTATCTTTTTCCTTAGGCTTAAGATCAAAACCTCTACGCCTCTCTTCTATCGGTCGAGGGATTACCGTTACAAGCTCGTCTTCTATCGGTCCGAGTAAAACCGTTTTTCCTTTTCTATTGGATAAGGAATCAACCACTCTAGCTTTCTATCGGTACTAGATAAACCTCACTAAGATAGCGATTGTGATTCTAACAATGCCGGATCCTTGATCCTAATAACACCGAATCAAATCGTATCTTTTCTTTTTATCGCTCGTGTATGATCTTGTGTATAACACTCAATCACTCTTAATTAAGCTCAAGAACAACAACTATAATGTTTACAATGATATAACACGTATGTATGCTTTGCTCAATGTTGTTGTGTGGAATAATACCAACTCCTTGGTATTTATAGCCTTCTTCCTCCTTACTAGCCGTTCTTTGCCGGTTGACTAGCTAGCGTGCGCTAGCCTTTCTTCTTAGCGTGCGCTATCGCACATTTTTGCTCTAGCGTACGTAAAGGCTTTCATGTAGCGTGCGTTAATCACTTTATATTTCATCCGGTAGCTACCGCCTTGCGATTAGCGTGCGCTACCACTTCCTTTGTAGCGTGCGCTAATCCAATATATCCGTTGCATGGATTGTCAAAGTGACCGCTTGATATGCCGACTTTGACCGCTTTTCCCAACGTTCGGATTGACTAGATTCA
Source organism: Orobanche coerulescens (assembly GCA_033398695.1). Classification (NCBI taxonomy): domain Eukaryota; kingdom Viridiplantae; phylum Streptophyta; class Magnoliopsida; order Lamiales; family Orobanchaceae; genus Orobanche; species Orobanche coerulescens. Next base: position 159,848,946 of record CM065809.1, read on the forward strand.
AACATCTTAGCGTCGCTAATCATCCTTTGTAGCGTGCGCTAATGATGACTTCATTGCATACGTCATCTTGTGTTTGAATATCTTCCACATGATAACATGGCTCGATAGCGTGCGTTAATAATAGAGGGTAGCGTGCGCTAATAATAGAGTGTAGCGTGCGCTATCCATCTGGACTTTCTTTACGGCTTACTTCGATACTAGGTGGAATGCGGTGACTCCTCGTTAGCGTGCGCTAACATATGTCCCTTAGCGTGCGCTAATGCGATCCAGTTGCAATTTTTGCGTCTTCGCCTTCGCCTCGATGTTGTTTTGTAGTTTAGCAACTTTAATCATCAAAACACAAATTAAATAATGTGTGGAATAAATATTCCAACAATCTCCCCCTTTTGATGATTACAAAACAACTCTTGAATTGGATAATCGAAAAATAATATATATATTTCTACGAATCAAAGTTTTCGACTTTGATCGTTTCGTTAGTTTCTCCAATCCTTTTCTTTTTCGACTTCTTCAGTTTTCAATTTTTCAACTCCTTCCTTCGTTTTAACTCCCCCTTTTTGTATGCTTTCTTTTCTTTTCGACTTCTTCGATTTTTCTCATTTTTATCTCCTCTTCATCTCCTTCTCATTTTTATCATTTTTATCTCAATTCATATCTTTCTCCCCCTTTTTGTTTTCATCAAAAAGAAAAAAAAATATACAGGATACCAAATGAAATATAAATATGCATGATACCAATTTATGCATTAATAAGGGTATAAACTCCCCCTGAAAATATTATTTCCTTCTCCCCCTTTGTAAAATATCATTTGTCAAAATTTATTTTTGGGGATCCAACCGATAGTTGGTTTTTCTTTTGAAACATAGACGATGTTTGAAACGTTTGTTCCTTTAGGAACCCAAATCTTTTTAATTTTTATCGTCCGTTTTGGGCTTTTGCAATTTGAAACGTGATGCCCGATTTTTAAACACTTTTCGCAATGGGGTATATTGAAATTAACGGATTCATTTTTCGAACGTGATTTGAATCCTAACCCCTCTTTATTTAGAGTATATTTTTGAACACATAACATTTGTTCAAATTTATCGTTGCCGCACGAGAATTTCTTTGTCAAAATTTTTAGTTCATCTTGAACTTTTAAAAGATCATTTTTCAAAATATTTTCATTTTCAAGGCATTTCGAATGATCAATTTCGACAAATTTCCCTTTTTCAAGTATTTTGGAATTTTCAATTTCCAAAGTTTTATATTTAGACTTGAGGGATTTAATTTCATTTAAAGCATTTTGATAGTCCGTATGTAATAATTCGAATGCTTCAAAAAGTTCGTCGTAAGAATTACTTACTTGGCTTTCGACGTCGCTATCGTCGAATGAACTCCGCCATGAGCGCGAGATTATTATGTTCAATACAATCAACATCGGGATCTACGTCGCTCCATGTTGCGATTATAACCTCCTTAAGCTTTAATCGATAGTTCAAAGCAAAGTGGCCTGGTTACCACATAATCGACAAGTGTTGTCGAATTTCTTAGGTTCGCCCGCTTGAATGTCCTTCTTTCTCCGGTTTAATAAGTGTTGGAACTTATTAATATTTTTGGCATAATATGCCATTTCTTCGTCACTTTCGTCCACCGGGGTTTCTTCTTTCTTCTTCGACATTTTAGCCTTGAATGCTATCGACCTCTCCTTCGGTTTCGGTTTGGCATTTCGAGATTTTAGAACAATCTCGTAGTTGATAAGAGAACCAACGAGAGCACTAAAATCGAGAGTATTTAAATCTTTGGATTCCATTATTGCCGTAACCGTACCGTCCCATTCTCGAGGTAGTGATCGGAGAATTTTCTTTACTTTCTCGCTACTCGATAGTGGTTTTCCGTAACATGCTAATCCATTTGTGATAACCGAAAATCGGTCAAGCATAATTGAGATGGATTCGTCGTCCTTCATTTGGAATAATTCATAATCATGAAGGAGCATGTTTATCTTCGTCTCCTTGACTTGAGACGTACCTTCGTGTGTTACCTCAAGCATTTTCCAGATTTCTTTGGCACTATCACACGATGATATCCGGTTGTGTTCATACGGATTTAAGGCACAATAGAGAAGTTGAGTTGCCTTACAATTATAGTGATCGTTTTTCCAATCGGAATCGTCATATTCTTCGAAGGTTTTGAGCGTACCGTTGGAATTTGTCGGAATTTTCGGACCAAGGCATATTACCTTCCATAATTCGATATCGTAAGCTCGAATGAATATCGACATCTTCTTCTTCCAAGTCATGAAGTTTGCGCCATCAAAAAATGGTGGTCGGTTGAGAGCAAGGCCTTCGACTGGAGCCATTTGAAACGCCATTGGATCTTTTCTCCTCGGATGTTAAGCCGCGTATTGGAGTACCGCTCCGATACCAATTGATGGGTACGGGGTCGGATATTTGCGCCGTTTTATGCGGAAGCGAAAATAAATTGCGGAAAATAAAGGACACGAGGAGTTATAGAGGTTCGGCTATTAACGAAGCCTACGTCCTCTCTCGATGTATCTTTTTCCTTAGGCTTAAGATCAAAACCTCTACGCCTCTCTTCTATCGGTCGAGGGATTACCGTTACAAGCTCGTCTTCTATCGGTCCGAGTAAAACCGTTTTTCCTTTTCTATTGGATAAGGAATCAACCACTCTAGCTTTCTATCGGTACTAGATAAACCTCACTAAGATAGCGATTGTGATTCTAACAATGCCGGATCCTTGATCCTAATAACACCGAATCAAATCGTATCTTTTCTTTTTATCGCTCGTGTATGATCTTGTGTATAACACTCAATCACTCTTAATTAAGCTCAAGAACAACAACTATAATGTTTACAATGATATAACACGTATGTATGCTTTGCTCAATGTTGTTGTGTGGAATAATACCAACTCCTTGGTATTTATAGCCTTCTTCCTCCTTACTAGTCAATTCTTTGCCGGTTGACTAGCTAGCGTCGCTAGCCTTTCTTCTTAGCGTGCGCTATCGCACATTTTTGCTCTAGCGTACGTAAAGGCTTTCATGTAGCGTCGTTAATCACTTTATATTTCATCCGGTAGCTCGCCTTAACAGTTAGCGTGCGCTACCACTTCCTTTGTAGCGTGCGCTAATCCAATATATCCGTTGCATGGATTGTCAAAGTGACCGTTTGATATGCTGACTTTGACCTGCTTTTCCCAACGTTTGGATTGACTAGATTCAAACATCTTAGCGTGCGCTAATCATCCTTTGTAGCGTGCGCTAATGATGACTTCATTGCATATGTCATACTGTGTTTGAATATCTTCCACAACAGTAACATGGCTCGATAGCGTGCGTTAATAATAGAGGGTAGCGTGCGCTAATAATAGAGTGTAGCGTGCGCTATCCATCTGCTGACTTTACTGCAGCTTACTTCGATACTAGGCTGGAATGCAGCTGACTCCTCGTTAGCGTGCGCTAACATATGTCCCTTAGCGTGCGCTAATGCGATCCAGTTGCAATTTTGCGTCTTAAATACCTTCGCCGTTTTGCTTCGCCTCGATGTTGTTTTGTAGTTTAGCAACTTTAATCATCAAAACACAAATTAAATAATGTGTGGAATAAATATTCCAACACATATGTCAGTTGTATGTTTGTGCTGAAAGATCAAATCGGTCTAATGGTTCGTTATTTAGCCATGTCGGCATGTAATGTGATGTCTTGTTTTGGTATCTAGACTGATAGATCCTCATGGAGAGAGTCTGCGGCTTTGTAATATTCCCGAGCGGATTGAAAGTGTTACATATATATGGGGATTATGGTTTTTTATCCAACAATTCGCCCACCAAATCCTTATTTTGTTGTTATTTATTTACTGAATTTTTATATATATATATATATATATGGGGGCTTTATTTTCAGAATTCTCTTAAATGCGAGAACTGCGAGAACTCCTCTAAATCAATGAGATTTTTTTAAATATTAAAAAATATTATTAATTCAAAAGGATATTATAGTAAAATATAATTTTTATTACGAGAGATAACCCCTACTGATGATAAACCCTACTATAATAGCCCCTACTGATGATAACTCCTACTATATATATAACCCCTACTATATAGTATGGGTTGTGATCAGTAGGGGTTGTATGCATTGACATGATGTACATTATGTATTATTAGGAGTACAAAAGGTGGTTCTCGCAGTTCTCGCACTTAACAGGGTTCTGAAAATAAAGTTACACTATATATATATATATATATATATAAATGGGTTATGGTGAGAGCCCCTTAGTATAGGAATATAGGAAAAGATACGTCTGTCTAGCACATATTTCATATTTGTGTAGCACAATCAGAATTATTATGCTGCACAGATTCTAAATATGTGAGTTTAGCACATATTTTAAATAGGTTAAGTCTAGCACATCTTCCAACGTATCGTAGCACAAACGACACAAACACGTAGCACAACTTTACTTTATTTATATATTTCAGTTTGCGTAGCACACACACCACGAACACGTAGCACAACTGTATATAAATCTCAACCATTGATCTAACTCAATCAAAAGCCCAAATTCATTCCTATTTCCTGCGAAATTTACTTTTTCAACCTGAACCAATCCCTATATATATATATATTACATTATATTTTTGTCCCCCTAAATTTGATAAATCCTGACATTATGTCCTCCCTAATTTAGACTTGTAATATCTTGTCCCTCTATTTGGAAGAATTGTGCAATTGAAGATTCCCCCAAATTTTTAATATAATTGGGCTGATGTGGCCAAAAACTCGCCACGCTGTCACCCTATTTTTTTATTAATTTCATGCCATGTCTTCTAATTAAGAACAAATTATAATAAAATTATTTATTTACTTAAACTATTATTTTTAAAATCTTAAATTAGAGCCGAGAACAAAAATCGATTAAGCCTTTCGTAACCTCTGAAATTCCCAATCAAGTTCCTCAGGATCCCTAATCTAAGAACCCCTCCTCTTCCACAAAATCCATAATCTCTCAAAGTTCCTCAACATTTCGATTTGTCAGTTCCGATTTTCAATAGCGATGGAGAAGCACACAAAAAAAAAGCAATTATGCCCTGAACAAGCTTGGCTCCGATAAGAATGAAGGGGAAACATGCAAATACAAGCTCAACTAAGAGCGATAGGGAAAGATGAAATGACATGAGATGGGAAAAGACGAGCAAAACAAACAAGAAGCAAGAGCAGAAGATGAGATGAGAATCGAAAATCCAGAGCATAAACATAAGCTGCAATAGAGTGCGAAGAAGAAGCTGAAATTCAAACCTAACAAAACAATATTTTGGCTCTAATTTAAGATATTAAAAAATTTATTATTTTAAGTAAATAAAACGTTTTATTATAATTTGTTATTAATTAGATGCATGGCATAGAATTAATGGAATATTAGGGTGATAGCGTGGCAAGTTCCTGGCCACATCAGGCCAATTACATTAAAAAGTTGGGATAATTTTTAATTGCAAAATTTTTCAAAACAAGGGGACAAAATATTGCAAGTCTAAATTAAGGGGACAAAATGTCACGATTACTATGGAGACAAAAAGTGTGATTTAGCCAATTGGTGGAGTAGGTGAGCGCGGGACTGAAAGGTCACGGGTTCGATTCTCCCTACCAACACTTTCTTGAATTGGCCACACTCTGCCGCTTGACAGAAATGATGTGATTTACTGGTTGGCGTAGTTTGCGCTATTACGTTCGAGGATTTATCCAAGTCTTGTACTCAAGAAGAGTAATGCGAGCTTCCCGTAAAAAAAAGCGTAATTTAACCATATATATGATTTTTGGTGATAAAATGGTATAAATGTTTCTTGGTTGTTAAAACACTAATTTGTAATTTTAATTATCACTGAATAATTCAGTATTTGGAAATTAAATAAACTCGCTTGTCTTTTACCAGTCTGTTCACTATTAGCATGTTGTTGCCATATGGTAATTCAAATACCTTTTGATAATCTATATTACTATTTGGAAATAATTATATAAATAACCAAATATGTGGCTTGAGAAACAAAAATCTCCTAACTGACATGATAAGATACCCGTTGGTAATTTACCATATAATAATTCAAAATCAAAATACCCCTTGATAATCTAAAAAATTTTGTAATTTGACATTGTCGATGTTGACCAGCAGTGAAGTCAAACATACCAAGAGTAAAATGCTGGAATTTTAAATTACCACTTGGTAATTTACTGTTTGCAAAAGAAATTCTCTCTTGATAATGTTACTTCTGGCGGAAAAAGAATAATAAACTTCCAACAACCGACCAACGATGGTGGTTGGTGGTCCGCGATGGTGATGGTGGTAGCAGCTTGAATTATCATATGAATAAGATTGCATTATACTGTATTTCCATATAATGGTACAAATGGAACTTCAAAATTTGTATAAGCTAGTATAAAGCCCGTATAATACATGAGAATTACAAAAAAAATATTGATTTTCACTACATGCGAGGAACTCATTATTTCCGTACTATATATCATTATATTTTAGAAATAAATATATTTCAATCTCCAGACATAAAAAAGTATTTATAATTAAGATGGCCAACCACTAAAATAAGCAACACGGAAATAAACTCATAGAAATTTAGAAGCGACATGTACAAGAAATCGGTCACTCGTGCTAGTCAACAAAATTTTTCTAGCTATCAATTGTCGATCAGCGAATACGGTTAGTGGTGTCATGTCAAAAAGATTTGTAAACATCGTCCAATGGCCACATCTTCGGCGGTTATCAATTGGTTGAGTCATGCCCATAAATTTCAAAAAAAAAAAAAAAAAGATGAAGGATGATAAAGAAACCAAGATAGAGCATTAATTTTATTTGAATAATATTATCAAAGTTTATTTGAATTTTTATCAAATAATTTCATTTTTTATTTTTTTAAAATAATTATTTCTAAAAAGTATCAAATACATAATATTTATAAAATCGCATAAATCATATATATTTGATCAAATCAGAATGACTCCTTGAGTAAAAATATGAATAAATCTCCACCACTGATCCTTGTGTGATCTATGGACCGGATTAACATAATCAAAAAATATACAAATTCATGCATAAAAATATAATGCATTAAAATTATGCATAATATTATCAATGCGCTCCACGCATAATTTTTTATAATATTTCATTTAATCAAGATATATGGATATATATATATATATATATATAGAGAGAGAGAGAGAGAGTCCAGCATTTCTTGATCGTGAATATCTGAAATGATTGTTCGTTGTTCAAGAATGTTCGCTTGGGCAGTTCGTACAATCCATTCATAATGTTTTGATCTAAAATTTCAATTTTTCCGTGTTTCAGCGGCGTGTGTGCGTGTGTATTAAAAGTTAATGATACTTTTTGTACAACATCTTTACACGAATAGAATTTTTTAGATTTACTAAAAAAATATTGTATTAAATGACACGTTATGTTATGATTTATTGAAACTTTTAATTTGAGACAAATAGACAAATATAGAAGTTTTGTTTATACAACTTGTTTTTTGTTGTACATTACACATGCAATGTGGTAAGATATAATATCATCAAAATTTAATTAATTTGATATATTGTTAAGAGGCTAAAAAGTAAAAAAAAAAAGGTATTAAAAAATAAAGAATAAGTACAAAATGATTAATACAATCTGAAAGATTTGTTTATTATTTTATCAGTCGACAGGAAAATTTATTATAAATCTATTCATATACTTATTTATTATATATATATATATTTATATAAATATATATAATATATAACATATAAGCTTGTAGTAAGAAATAACACTAAAACAAACATATTTATTTTAAGTAAATATATTTACGATGAATACGTATTTTGAAATATTATGAAAATGAAATAGTAAATATTTTTTGTTAAACAACAACGTGTACGTTTAATAGTATTTGTTCTTAATAGTTCATGATTACGTTTTGATTAAGTAACAGTAATTTATAATCTTTAGTTTAATTAAAAATTCAAATAATAATTTCTTTTAGATAAACAATATAGTCTAGTGTAAATTTAAAGTTTATCACAATTAAGACATCATATATTATAAATTATATTTTATTCTAGAAATTTTAACACACTTATTTAAATAGAACAGTTAAGCTTAATATGAGGCTATTTAGTTACAAAGTAATTTCAACTAAATATTTCATTTACTGAAAATGCCAAACTTGACTTTAGACAAATTATATTAATATTTTTATTATATATCTTTCGCATTTTAACTTAACAGTTACGAACACTGTATCTATTATACTATAAGATTCAGTCCCTATATTCAATGTGTAGTAATGATGACACAGTTTGTAGGTTAAAATCGTGTGATTGGAGGCTTAATTGTTCGACCTGAGTAATTACGAGGATGCAAAGAGTTGGACCTGAGTACTTGCCAGCATGCAAAGAGTTTATGTCGTTATCAATTACAATCTTTGTGGAATACAGACAATCTGTGAACAAAATCTGTGAGTTATACCATGGATCATTGTCTAATGAGTATAAAAGAGATAGGCTCTCATTTATTTTTCATAACCCAACCCAAAATCGTTGATCTTCCAGCATAACTAAGGCTAAACATAACATGTCAAACAAGTATTCAGATAGCCTGGCAATGGAGGTTGCCCAGCCAAACGGTGGTTTGTACGTGGACCAACTGGATGTGGGTGTCACTGACACCATTGTTGTGATGATTTGTAGAGTTTGGGATGTGAATGCTACTACTTGGCGTTATTTGAGTACCGACTTCATTGTGTCTGATGAAAGGGTAACACAGGATTACATTTATCATCACAAATAGAATAGGTTCACCTAAAATGCTAATATAATATTTTGCAGGGTAATGTAATGCACTGTACTGCGAGGAGTAGCATAGCTCACAATTTTGTGAAGCTAAAAGAAGAGATTGTGTACTCCATCAAAAACTTTGATGTTAAGCCAAATAAGGAAGAGTACCGCATCAGAAAAGAGGATGCATTCATGCTTGAATTTGATGGGTCCACAACGGCCCGAAAAGTTTCAGTGAAGTATGATGGTTTTGACCGATATCCATTTGAGCTGGAAGAGATTGAGAACATTGAACCTACAAATGGCAAGTATTTGATTGGTAAGAATTTTTAACAATTGAGGTTACAAACAACTAATCAAGATTAGCAATGTTTTATATATACAGCATTCTATGTCAGTTTTGCAATCTCATTATTCTAATCAGTAATTGCATGCCTGGCAGATGTTGCAGGGTACGTCATGAATGGCGGGAGAACAATCCAGCAGAAATCAGGCTCGAGGACGTTGGATTTCTATCTTGCTAATAAGAGGTTATTTGGGTGCATATACCTGAAATTTTAATTACCATTGGTCAGCATCTATTTCAAACATGAACAACACCCTACTTTTTTGTGTTATTTTGTAAAACAGAGGACAGTCAATTAGAGTGACATTATGTGGAGGATTGGGTGATGTGTTGATAGAAAAGAAGACGAAAAATGTCAGCTTATGTCCACTTGTTGTAACTTCTGTTAATTGCAAACATTATAACAGTAAGAATCTATGAAATAAAGTTTATAAACAGTTTAGTTTGTTACCAGATTGGGTAATGTATGTTAATACCTTGCAGATAAGCTTTATCTCTCAAGTGGTTCTTCCACCTTGATTTTTGATGATCCTGCAATTCCGGCATTGAAAGAGCTTAAAGTTGAGATGAGGTAACACGTGGTAAATGGTTTTTATTAATCTTTGGATACTTATCGTGCTCTAATGTAAAACATGGGTATGGATAGCAGTGCTGCAGATTTAAGCAAGTGATTGTCCCTGTTGATTTCTCGGAGCCCAAGGATGGGACCCTTGAGAACTTGCTCATCTGGGGCCGTAATCGGAAGAACAACGTAAGCTACTTTCTAAATTCCCTACTAATGTTGTCATGTTGGTACATGGCATTCCATTTACCAAGTGACCATCCTTGCAGGCCATGGTCTACAATTGTAAAGCAACAATCAACAATGTTAGGACCAGTAAGGGGTGGAACTTTCCATCTTATGGTGACAGTAAGTGTAGAAAGGGCACCACCTGACAAAATGGAACCTTTTGTTGTGATTCATGGGATAATACAGTTGAGTACCCAGTTTTAAGGTAACAATGTTTTTGGTTTATACACCCCTTAAATTTAATGAAAGAGAATAATGTCATTTACCTGGCATACATACCATGTCCTTATCAGGTTCAGGCTTGAGGTTGATGTGTCCAACGAAACAGCACATGCTGTAATTGTGCTTTTTGATGATACTGTAAGAGAGTTGTTGCATTGCTCTCCAGAATCCCTGCTGGAAGATGACACAGAGGTATGGTTACAATTTTTATTTCAAGTTCATATGTGGTATCTTCCTAACTTCTTAGTACAGGCGGCAGATGGAGCCCAAACCTGCCCGACCCAATATCGGCTCTTATTGGCACTTCACACATCTTTGAGCTCAAGTCCAACTCATACTATGAGCATGGTACTTTTGAGAGCTTCACGTGTTGGAAGCTTGGCACAGCATCGCCAGCCGGAGAAAGTGCAGGTTCAAGCAACATAGAGGGTTCAAGCAACCTAGAGACAAGCACCGACCCCCCAAGCCCTCTTTTGAAAAGGTTGTCCAAGAAAAGACTGTCTAACGATCCAAGTGTATCTACTCCGTAGAAACCAATTAAGGGAAAAAATAAAAACTGGTATCTCACAACATCTATGCTTTACATTCCAGTATAAAAAATAACTTACCTCTAAGACATTATCTTACGTCACATTGTTATAGATTTGAGTACGAAGATTCAGACATGGAAATCACAAACGTTGAACAAACTGCAAGTGAGGATGGAAATGTTCCTAACAAAAAGAGACGATTAAGGTCGGTGTGCAATATATTGATACCAGCTGATTTGTTATAGATCCAAATATTAACAAGCGTTATTTATGTCTCATTATCTCAGGTACATTGAGACTGAATCTGAACCAGAGGAGGAGATGAATTTAGAAAAGCCATCCACCGCTGAAGAAGCTAAATTATATGATCAGTCCCGTGTTTCGCGAATAAGTGGTTGGGAAAATAGAATGACCATAGCCACAAATCCCAAATGTTAAATGGGATGCTTTAGTTTGTGTTTCAGTTAGTTTGTGTTTCAGTCATTTAAAACTAAATTTCTTTATGTTCAATTTGTCCACATATGATTCGGGTATTTTAGACCCATGCAATATTTGATGTTTCTACTTTTGGTTCTCAAAATAAAAAAAACACTTTTATCCTTATAACCCACGACAGACAATTGGAGACATCCAAAATAGACAGAAAATTATTCATATTCAGTTTGAAGAGATGTTACATACCTGCAAAACTCTTTAATGTACAGACTTGGTTCTTATGTGATAACTACTCCAAGTATATATAATGCAAGTGACTATCCATGCTGCAAACAAAACAATTAAACAATAGCCCTGTAAATGAAAGTATGTTTTTAAACAGTGATTATAATCAGGTAAAATAAAAGATGTAATGCTGAGTTGAAATCAAATGAAAGTCGTAACCACTACAATTGTTGTTTGCCAAAATTTTTTTACATCAAAAACAAATGTGACTTTGCATATGATGTTAAAGTTTAAAAATATCAATTCCGATTCACACCAGCAAATATTCTCAAGCATGTTAAGTTTATCAATATTAAATCAATTCTCATTTACACCAGGAAATCTTCATCTAACTATCATAATATTAAGTATCACATGCAATGCCAATAGCAATATCAAGTACAAAACTCCTTTTAAATATCTAATAAATTGACTTTATGGGTGATAAAAAGTTACAAAACCTATTAGTAACTGCTGGGACTTTATGGGTGAATAGAAGTTACTAAACGTTTTATTAGCTATAGGGCTTTTATGGGTGAGTTACAAAACATTTAGTAATTACAGGGAAGCTCAAAGGCTTGGCAAGGCCTTTAAACGTCATGTTCTAGCCTCTACACCGACCAATCCAGTTCTTTGTTCACCAACACATCCACTGTCCATATTCAAACTCATGGCATTCAGTAGGGAGGTTATCGCACAATACTTTCACATCCCGATAGCGCGAGCTGCAAAATAGCTTAATGTTGGTTTAACTATTTTCAAAAGGCACTGTCGAGATGTGGGTATTCAAGCCCTATCATAAGCTTATGAGTTTACAAGCATTAATTAACCATTTTCAGGTTAGTATCATCAGTTGACGGTAACCTTTTATTCTCAAATTTTTAGGGCAGAGCGTATTTTATGTGACAGACATGGAACATCGGATGTCAATATTGACAAAAGCCGAGTTTGCATTATAGGCTGAGAATTGAGGTGCAAAAGCTGATGGGAGCAAGGAAGAATGATAGTTATGGTAGTGAATGTGATGTGCAAGCGTAGGTGAATATTGATCTTGAAAGGTAACAGTTTAAACAAAATGTTGAAAACTAAATTATGAATGGTTAACTTTAACCTTTGTTTCCAACCTATTATTCACTATGTGCAAATATGTGGTCTACAATTTATGGACTGTAATATGGGCGATATATGGTATGTGGTCTGCAAAGTGTGATATGTAGTCTGTAAAGTGTGCAAAGTGTGGACTTTGGCATGCAATCCCTATCATAAAGTAACCAACTTTAAGCAAATAAACACATTTTTATACACAACCATTAATCAAATCACTCTCAGAACCAAATGTCACATAAATGTATTCAAATACTATGTGAAAATAGACATTTTTTGCCAAATAGTTGTTTTATATCTTTCACACAATTTAATATAATAATTTACAAATTCCAACAAAGTCAAATAAATGAGAACACCAAGAAATGACATATTGAAGTCTACCTAATTTATTGACAGGTTAGGAAATACCAAAGATCTGATTGTATAATATCTTAAATATCAACCTTATCACATCCTCGACTGAACTATGGAAACTCATTTGCAGAGAATTTCATTGGTTATCATCAATCAATGATGAATAACAGTAAGTTTTAGTTTGAAAACTTTGAATGCATTCAAACAATCTATGTAGCTTCAATAAGGAGTGTGCTTATGTTACAGGTTCCGTTAATGATCCTAAGAATATCCCATCCCTCTCCAACATATTCCACAATTCCATAATCATAGAATCACAAACAACTATTAATCAAAATGGAAGAATGCAGAGTTATTGTGGGCTGAAGTTAAGAGACACGCCTTCGATGCAGATAGGTAAAGACACATGCCTATAACTTTCTTAAATTAACAATAAATTATTCTGTAAGAAAAATACAACATACTATCTCGGATGGAGCATTGCACTCAGCTACCACTCATGGACAAGAAGCAAGCTCCTCTACTTCTATGAGGGCTGCAGGTATTGTGTTTAAGAAATATTGCCTAAATTAATTATCTTTTTAAACCTCATACACATTCATTCAAGTGTTTATTTTAAAAACCAAGTATTTTACATACTTACCGTTATTTCAGAGCGATTCAAAATACATGCATCTACCAAGATACCGAAACACGCAGCACTAACATCCACAGGTAATTCTACAAAACAAAACACAAACATGAATCTTAACTAATGGGAATTTATTAATTAACATGCTTATTTAAAATTATAGAATTACTAAGTGTTTGTTTAATAGGTGCTCCCGTTTGTTACAATAAGATTGGTCCCCCATTGTATCAATGCTCTAACTGTCATGCAAACATGTGGTATGAAGAGAGGGTTAACAAGGCTAAAACAACTGTAAATGCATCATTCTCCCTATGTTGTCAGGAAGGTAAAGTGTTGCTGCCAAAATTCAAGGAGACTCTGTTATCATTAAAGACGCTGCTTGATTATGAGGATCCTATAGAAACAAGGTTTAGAGACCAAATTAGAGTCTACAGTAGTATGTTCAGTTTCACTTCTTTTGGAGCCAGAATAGACCATTCGGTTAATCGGGGAAGAGGTATATACATTTAGAATAAATGGCCAAAATTATCATCTAATTGGGTCTCTCCTTCCTTATGAAGGAGTTCAACCACGGTACGCTCATATTTACTTCTTTGACACTCAAAATGAAGCTCAAAATCGTATGTCTGCCTTTATTGATAAGGAAACAGTTAACCAAGTGGACAAATATGTTATTGCAAGTTTGATTACCATGTTGGATGAGACAAATGCAGTTGCCAAAGCATTTCGAATGGCAAGATATTGGTGTCATTCCCATGGTTCATCAAACTTTAAACTACGTCTACTTAGTGAGAGGAAAACAGCGAAGCAATATAACGCTCCAACTGTATCTGAAGTAGCGGCTTTAATCACAAATGATTTTGGTGACGGTATTCCTATAAGAGATATCATTGTAAATTGCAAGACCACTAGACCGAATCGAATATCAGAATTGCATCCATCATACATGGCATTGCAATATCCTTTGTTGCTACCGTATGGAGAGGATGGTTACCATGAAAATATACCATATCATACCAATACAGGTTCAAGGAAAACAAAGCATGGTTATGTATCCATGAAGGAGTACTATGCTTACCTCATCCAACAGCGAAATAACCAAGGCAGTACTTTGGTGAGAGGCGGCCGGCTATTCCAGTAATCTTTGGTTGATGCATACACAGCAATTGAGGAACAAAGACTCAAATGGAACCGACATAACCAAGACGCTCTACGTGTGGATCTCTATCATAATCTGCAGGATGCAGTTATAAGAGGTGACACAGATGCAGCTGGGCTTGGCAAAAGGATAGTATTGCCCTCAAGTTTTACAAGCGGCCCAAGGTATATGATGCAAAACTACCAAGATGCAATGGCTTTGTGCCGCGCATATGGGAATCCAGACCTGTTCATTACATTCACTTCCAATCCAAAATGGCTGGAAATTGATGAAATGTTGGCATTTATTCCTAGACAGAAATCACATGATCGTCCTGAAGTAGGAACACGTGTTTTCAAAATGAAACTAACTAAGATATTGGATGATTTTACAAAAAAACAAATTTTTGGCGAGAGTTGTACAGGTAAGTAATTGCATATCATACAATCATTAGTTTCATGCTTTTAGACAATTTGAAATGAAAATTAGCTTTACTTATAACATTTGCTTCCAGTGGTGTATGTGATTGAATTCCAAAAACGTGGTCTACCACACGCACATATTCTCCTCTGGCTTGAAGAGCATTGCAGATGCAAAACTCCAAGTCAGTTAGATGACATAATACCAGCTGAGATTCCACGCCCAACCAATGATCCACATGGATACAAAGTGGTCACCGATTTTATGTTGCATGGGCCGTGTGGTAAATATGTCAACTACGCTGCATGCACCATTGAAGGAAAATGTACAAAATGATATCCTAAAGCATTCTATGCAGAAACAATGGTAGATGAAGACGGCTATCCTGTTTACCGTAGAAGGGACACAAAAGTATTTTCTGTGAAAGGAAAATTCACTTATGACAACAAAAATGTAGTCCCTTACAATCGATACCTACTGATACCAAGCACACATTAACGTTGAGTGGTGTAATAGATCAAAGGAAATAAAGTACTTATTCAAGTACTTAAACAAATATCCAGATAGAGCAACTATTGTTGTACAAGAAAATGTGGGAACAAGCAATAATGTGCCAGGTGAAAAAATCACTGAAGTTGATGAGATCAAAAGCTATTTAAACTGTCGCTATTTAGCACCATGTGAGGCGGTGTGGTGTCTCTTTTCTTTTTGACATCCACTACTCCTACCCATCAGTCATGAAGGTAAATTTTCACTTACCAAATCAGAATTCAATTACATTACGTGACTCACAAAGCTTGCCAGCACTACTTCAAAGGGAAGACATCAAGATAACGATGTTCACTTAGTGGTTTGAGCTAAATAAGCAGGATACAGAAGCAAGAAAACTGACCTATGCTGAAATGCCCAAACACTATATATGGCATGAACAACAAAAGATATGGAAACTACAGAAACAGAAAAAAGTATTGGTAGGATTTTTTACTCAAGCCCGGCGTCCGGGGAACGCTACTATCTCAGAATGTTGCTAAATGTGGTGAGAGGACCTACATCTTTTAAGAAATTGATGACAGTTAACAAAAAAGTATATGAAACTTTTAAAGAAGCATGTTTCGCATATGGCCTCATCAATGATGACAAAGAATGGACACATGCTATATCAGAAGCCAGCTTTTGGGTATTAGGACCGTAGCTCCGTGACCTATTTGTCACAATTTTGTTGTTCTGTGATGTCAGCAGGCCATTGCAATTATGGGAAGAAAATTGGGAAGTTTTGTCAGAAGATATCTTACACAAAAAGCGAAAAGCTTTCAGGTACCCTGAGTTGGATCTAACAGAGGAACAAATAAAAAATTACTGTTTGGTAGAAATTCAACAATTGTTAAATAGAAACGGGAGATCTTTAACAGATTTTCCTGATCTTCCACGGCCTAACCCAGCACTGCTAACCAATACGGATAATCGTTTGATTAGAGAAGCACTGGACTATGATGTGAAAGAAAGTAAGATTGAACACGACCAATTTCATCCGTTGTTAAACCCAGAACAAAAACTGATATATGAATAGGTTATTGAATTTGTGCATGATAAAAAGGGTCAGTTTTATTTCATTTACGGCCCCAGAGGAATAGGAAAGACATTCTTATATAAAACTATAATCTCAATGTTAAGATCAGAAAGAATAATTGTGCTAGCCGTTGCATCTTCAGGTATGTTATTTAAAATGTTATAACACCTTAATAGAATACTTAACACTTACATTCTTAAACTTTTTATAATCAATAGCTAATTTATAACTAATTCAAATCATTGAACTAGGAATAGCGTCGTTACTCCTTCCCGGAGGGAGGACCGCTCATAGCAGATTTGTCATACCACTAGAGCTAATGGAAAATAGCACATGTGGAATTAAACAAAATACACACTTGGCAGAGCTGCTACAGCAGGTTCAACTCATTATCTAGGACGAAGCACCTATGACTCAGAGGTATGCTTTTGAAGCTTTAGACAAAACATTAAAGGATATACTTGGTTATGAAAACTCAGCAAAAAGAAACCAAATTTTCGGAGGGATGAAGTCTTACTTGGAGGTGACTTCAGACAAATCCTACCAGTCATCCCAAAAGGGAAAAGGCAAGAAGTGGTTCAGGCCTGCATAAACCATTCACAATTGTGGAAGTCTTGCAAAATTTTCAAACTCATGCGCAACATGAGAGTCAATGAATATTCTGCAAGTGGTTCACTTAATTCTCGGAAACAGGAATTCAACAAATGGGTTTTGGACTTGGATGATGGAAAATTGCCAGCAAACCGTAAAGATCACGAAGACGAGACAACCTGGATTGAGATTCCAGAAGATTTCATTATGAATTCATCGAATTCTCCTATCGAGCAGATTGTGAAAGAAACATTCCCTGACTTTACTACAAGACAAACTGAGGATGAATATCTAAAAGAAAGAGTGATTCTAACTCCGAGGAATGATGACGATGATGCAATCAATGCGTACATGTTTAAAAAGTTAGCCAGTGAATCGGTAACTTACAAGAGTGCAGACGGGGTATGTAAAGCATCGACGGATCATTTGGACCAACAGAACCTATACCCCGTTGAGTTCTTAAATTCTCTAAATTTCCAAGGGATGGCACCCCATGAACTGAGCTTAAAAAAGGAACTCCCAATTATGCTCTTGCGGAATGTTAATCCAGCACAGGGATTATGCAATGGAACTCGATTGATCATCACTGATCTTGGTCAATTTGTTCTACGCGCAAAAATCCTAACTGGCTCAAAGATAGGGGACACCGTCCTTATACCCAGAATTACACTCACATCCACACAACAAAATGGCCATTCATAATGAAACACAAGCAATTCCCAGTTAAACCATGCTACGCAATGACCATTAACAAAAGCCAAGGCCAATCACTTGCGCATGTAGGAGTCTATTTGCCAAATCCTGTGTTCAGTCACGGGCAACTTTATGTCGCAGCATCTAGGGTAAAAAGTCCCAGTGAATTGAAGATACTGATTGTAACACCCCCAAATCCTATTGAGTTATTACAGTGCCGTGGACCCCACACCAGGAGATCCACCAGGCGAACACGACTAAAATACATCAAATTAACCAACGAGGGAAATCACAGTCCCTACTATGATATCCGTCACAATATCCCATGAGGAATTTCAATGACAACAATGGGCCTACCTGGCCAAAAATAAAATACAACAACATCCATGAGTATTTGCTCGGATAATACATAATGACAAAGACTGACAAACTGAAGAACACTCCAACTGACTGACCAACATGAACAACTCGGACTAGTATCGCTCGAATGCCTCGTCGCCATCGTTATGCCCTTGTGTCTCAACTCCCTCCTCGCAAGCACCTAAAATATGAAACATGTTCCGCCCCCACGGGGTCAGTCATCCAGATAATGAGCATCAAATACATGTATAACATGATATGCATCCAAAGGCAAAGTGAAACGGTACAGTGATAATAATAATACGAGATGCTCACAAACCAAGGTAAGAACCGAGCATTCGTGAAACACTATGCCCACGACATACTATTAATACCTGTTCAACAGGTTAGAACATAAGTTCCCAACGGCGAATCATAATTATAAATCACCACAATGAATTACACGAACATGAACCAAACCAGAACTGAATTAAATATGAATCACAACGCCCGAAGGCTCCAACGAAAATACCAAGACATCAAAAAGGCCTGAAAGCCACTCAGCCGAAGCTCTCAAATATCACAATCACCTGAAGCCAAAACAGCCCGAAGCTGTATCAATGAGGGCCGAAGCCACGGCACGAAGCCGTTGTAATATCTGTGTTTTCTATTTTTGGTAATTTCTCTTTTTGGTGTATGTTCATTTCAGACAACTCGCTTAGCACTGTTTTCGAATTCTGAATCTATTTTGTTCTTGGAGTTTTTCCGTCTGGTCGAGTTTCGAGGATGTTTTTGCATAATTTCATCTTGAATTATATCTCGCCGCATGTGCATTCGATTCTCGTAAAACTTGTTCGTTTTTGTTGTTTCTGATTTGTATAAGTTTGTATGGTTGAGTTGGTCATGTTGGAACTTTCGGTTTGTTAATCCGACATTGTACCGCGATTTTTCGGGCACTTGGGCCGTTTCTGTAATTTTCATAAGTTTGGGGAATCTCGCTTTATTTGCTTCATTTCAGACTCTCTAGTGATCGGGATTATATTCTCTTTCAACGCTTAGCTTTGTCATCTTGAGTATTACGTGTTTATGATTCCGGATTCTGGTCTTGCTTCGTTTTTCGGCACTTTGCGCTGTTGGCGGCGGTGTCGTGCAGACCGCTGCCTGAGTAGCGCACGCTACTCAGACTTACTTGCGTGCGCTATCACTGTGTGGTTAGCGTACGCTAACCTGGGGTTCGTAGCGTGCGCTAACGATTTTAGCGATGCAGGACGGTAGGTTCGATGCTTGATCTTGGACCGAGCCGTGACGCTAATCGGCGTTAACGCACGCTAATCCTAGTACTAGCGCACGCTAACCATGTTAGCTAGCGTCGCTAATCGAGGACAAGAGGCATCGTTTCGCCATGCCGCTAGCGCACGCTAATGCTTGTGCGTAGCGTGCGCTAAGTACATTTAATATAAATAGATGACAACAGTCAACTTCGTCATTTTTCCTTCATTTCTTATCCTTCTCGGCTTTGAGCGATTCCAGGCGAGGGTTAGGGCCGATTCCGACTGTAGATCATCATTCACTACCACCGTGCATTCCTTGCGTGAATTCTTCAAGTTCCTAATCGCTTTCCACCATCCGAATCAAGGTAAAAATTCCCAAAACCCTTGTTTTGAGATTTTGGGGGAAATTTGGGGATTTCTTGGGATTTGACTCTTATAGTCCGAATTATCACTGGGTTATCGCTAGACTTCGATTGTGTACTTGTAATCCTTCGTTTTATTGATGATTTGTGGTTTTGGACTTCAAGTTTTTCCATGTTCGTCACTTATAGTCGACGATACCCAAGTCATGACCGACAAATTGTTCCAGTGGGTAGAATTAGGATTTATTCTTACCTTTCCGCGTTATTGAGACTTGTGTATACCGTTATTGTGTTAGGAACGGATTTGGAAGGATTGTACGGACCAAAACCTATTCCTTCGTCGTTTCCTTCGTTTCGTTTCATTCAAGGCAAGTACATGTATTACATTTCGTTATGTATGTTGTGATTTTCGAAATAAATGATGAACTGTGATTTTCGGGTGCGTGAGTTGTGTTCCTTCCACCCGGAGTGTCCGACGGGATGTCTGGTGGTCGATACTAAGGGGTACGGCCGTGGAAGTGGACTTGGGTGCGTGTGTGATTGAACTTCCACCCGGAGCGTTCGACGGGATGTCTGGGGGTCGATACTAAGGGGTACGGCCACGGGATACCAGTTGTGATTTTGTGATATCGTGATGATTGGAAACTGATTTGATTGCCAATGTAGTATTCCGGAATATATATATATGGCAAATGACTTATGTTTGAGATGATTGTGTAAAAACCGTATTTTGTATATAATGTTGTGTAATTGTGTACTTGCACTAGCTATTCGAATGCTAACCCCTTAAATGGAGGAAATGCGTCTTATGCATTTCAGGTACAGGGAGAGCTGAGGAGCAGGCACGGGGCACGCACGCAAAGGATGGGATGGCTTGATAATGTGGCTCGAGTCTGTATTTTTATGTCGTGTCATTTCATTTGTCGAGTACCGAAGTTAGACTGTTTACTTTGAAACTTGGTTTAAGTCCCCTGCGAGGGCAATGAATTGGTATTTATCTTATATTCATGTACTCCGTTAAAATGTTTTGGCCGAGGCCACGGCCTTACTTACTATTTTTTTTGAATGCATCATTTGGGGTTATATTGTGGTTTATGTGTCAAGTGTCAGCCTGGTAGACCTCATGAGGGTTCTACGGCGTGTAATGTCCCAGTTGTAAATTGGGGTGTTACATTTATGGTATCGGAGCTTTGGTTTTGAATACCTAGGCTGTCGGTGAATTTTGGGTCTGTCAGTTGCGTCATTAGAGTCAGTCGTTGAGCCTAATATCATCATGCTACCGTCTTTTCGTGTGACCCGTGGCTGTAAGTCTCCTCGAACTCTTATATTTCTGTAATTCGTTTTCTTGCGCTGTTCGGAATCGTGACTTGTGTTACCAACTTTGTGAATTGTGAATCTTTCTGATCTTGTTCTTTTCTTATTTTCCTTCAGTATATTGAGAGGTCATGGTAGACCGGCTAGGGGACGCGGCCGAGGCCGTGGTCGTGGTGCTGATAATGAGGAGGGCTCACTTTCTCAGTCCTCTGCGGACTCAGCCTCTCACTCAGTGCCGTCGGGTAATAATGCCGACGCCGGGGCTACTGCCGTACTTCAGCAGTTGGTAGCCCAACTTACTCAGATAGCTCAGGGTGGACGCCAGAATCCGCCCCCGACACCGGAAGAGGAGGCTAGTAAGTGGCTTCAGACGGTGACTAAGATGCACCCACCTCGTTTCTCCGGATCTTCTGACCCTCTCGGTTGGGAAAATTGGCTCTTTCAGTTGTCCAGAACCTTCGATGCCGTAGCTTGTCCCGAAGACAGGAGGGTACTTATTGCCCAGTACCTCCTGGATAAGGAAGCTGCGGAGTGGTGGGAGGCCGTTACGCCCAGAGACCGTCGAGCTACTTGGGAGGAATTCAAGGCTGCTATGGAAGCAGAATATTGTCCACCGCCAGTTAAGGAGCGCAGAATTGTGGAGTTCTTCACCGCTACACCTCAGGATGTGCCTATCTCTCAGGCCATCATTACTTACAATCAGCAGTTGGGTTTCGTGAGAGATCAGGTGAGGACGGAGGCTGATAAAATCCGTTACTTTAATATGCGCATGAAACCGCATATCAGGCAGAGTATGGCACCACTCATGTGTGCCACTTTGAAGGAGTATCAGGATCGCGCTCTAGCGATCGAGATGGCCGCACTGGAATTAGAGTTGGGTGCCGAGGCCAAGAAACAGAAAACGGTTGGCAACTTTCCAGACGGCAAGAGTGGCCGATTTTCGAGAGCACAGTCAGCCCCTACACCGGGGAAGAGGCCATTTCATCAGGCTGGGGGATCTCAGGGTAACCGTTCAGTTCAGTCCGTTGCTTCTGGTGGCAGGGTTTGTTTTAACTGCAACCAATATGAGCATTTGATGAAGGATTGTCCTTTTCCTCCAGTTAATTGCTACACTTGCGGGCAGACCGGGCATCGGGCGACTCATTGTGAGAGGGCCACCAGGGCTGTTAGGGTTCCGACTACCACTACCAATCAGAGGGATCACAGCACTCCAGCTACTCATATTCCGCAGAATTCGGGTCGTGGTAGGGGACGGGGTCAGCCGGATCGCCGTGCAGCCTCGAGTTCGGGTTTAGTCCACCCCCGATTGTATCAGATGAGGCGCACAGAGGAGGCAGACATTCCGGTGGCGTTAGGTACCACTCAAATCCTTACTCATCCAGTTTCAGTGCTTTTTGATTCGGGTGCTACCCATTCCTTTATTGCATCGGATTGTGTGAGACGTATTGGTTTTGACTGCTTGTTTGAGTGTGAGCCATTTGTAGTGAGTACGCCCAGTGGGGATCGTATGGTTGGGGACCGGGAAGTTAGGGATTGCCCAGTGAGGATCGGGAGCCGAGATTGGCCCTCGAATCTCATTGTTATAGACCTTAAGGGTGAGGATTTGATCCTCGGGGACGATTGGTTGGATCGTCACGGAGCTATCATGAACTATCGGACTCGTACTATCTCGATCGTGGCCGATGATGGCACCGAGCATACTCTCGTCGGCTGTAATCCGGGTAGATCAGGGAGCGTGATTAGCGCCTTGAAGGCGATGAAACTTCTGAACCAGGGTTGTGTCGGCTACTGGTGTTATGCTCTGAAGGCGGAAGATGGTGGAGTTGATTTATCGTCAATTCTAGTTGTTAGCGAATACCCCGATGTATTTCCGGACGACTTTCCGGGATTACCACCACAGCGAGAGGTGGAGTTCCCTATTGATCTAGAGCCGAATGCGGTCCCTATTTCTCGAGCGCCGTACCGTATGGCACCGTCAGAGATGTTAGAATTGAAGAATCAGTTGGTAGAGTTGTTAGATAAAGGATATATTCGGGCGAGCGCATCGCCTTGGGGTGCGCCTGTACTTTTTGTTAAGAAGAAGGATGGATCACTTCGTTTATGCATCGACTATCGGGAATTAAACAAGCTAACCATCAAAAATAAATACCCTTTGCCCAGGATTGACGATTTGTTTGATCAGCTTCAGGGGGCGACAGTCTTTTCGAAAATTGATTTGCGATCGGGCTATTACCAGTTAAGGATTCGGGACGTCGATATTCCGAAAGCTGCCTTTCGGACGAGATATGGCCATTACGAGTTTGTGGTTATGCCTTTCGGGCTAACCAATGCCCCAGCAGTGTTCATGCAGTTGATGAACAAAGTTTTTATTGAGTATCTGGACAAATTCATAGTCGTTTTTATCGACGATATTCTTATCTATTCACGGAGTCGGGAGGAGCACGCCTTACATCTCTGGATTGTATTAGACACTTTGAGGACCGAGCAGTTGTACGCGAAGTTCTCTAAGTGTGAGTTTTGGCTCGAGGAAGTGACGTTCCTCGGGCATGTGATTTCAGCAGAGGGAGTTCGGGTAGATCCGCAGAAGATAGAGGCAGTGATGGCTTGGGAGCCGCCTAAGAATGTGAAGGAGGTGAGGAGTTTCCTGGGTCTTGCCGGCTATTACCGTAGATTTGTTGAGGGATTTTCTAAGATCGCTAGACCACTCACTCATTTGCTCCAGAAAACTCAGAAGTTCGAGTGGACTGCAGACAGGCAGGACAGTTTTGACGAGTTAAAGAGACGTTTGACTACCGCACCCGTTTTAGCATTGCCTCAGGGGAACGAGGATTTCGTAGTGTATAGTGATACTTCGGGCCTTGGTCTAGGATGTGTTTTGATGCAGAGAGACAGAGTGATTGCTTATGCGTCCCGCCAATTGAAACCTTATGAGGTAAATTATCCCACGCACGATTTGGAATTAGCTGCGGTCGTTTTCGCCTTAAAAATTTGGAGGCATTACCTCTATGGGTCATCGTGTAAGATTTTTACGGATCACAAGAGTCTGAAGTACATCTTCAGCCAGAAAGAGTTGAATATGAGGCAGCGTAGGTGGTTAGAGCTAATTAAGGATTACGACCTCGAAATACTTTACCATCCGGGTAAGGCCAACGTAGTGGCTGATGCGTTGAGCCGAAAACCGATGGCTTTACAGATGTTAGAGGTACTTACACCGCAGAGTAGAATCCAGCAAGATTTCATCCGTCAGAATATTGAGGTTTGGGTTCAGAGAGTTCAGGGCCAGTTATGTGCGTTAGAGATCACTTCGTCCTTGACTGATGATATCAAGGCGAAGCAGTATGACGATCCGTTTTTGGTCCAGTTGAGGGAGGATGTGAGGAAGGGGAAACCCCTGGATTTGTGGTTCAGGATGATGGCGTTCTGAGATTTCGCGGCAGATTATGTGTACCGAATGTTTTTGAGCTGAGACAGAAGATCTTGAGCGAAGCTCATACCACACCTTACTCCATACATCCTGGTACGAGTAAAATGTACAAGGACGTGAGAAGTAACTACTGGTGGAGTAATTTGAAGACAGACGTTAGCGAGTTCATGTCGAGATGTTTGACCTGTCAGCAGGTTAAGATCGAGCATCAGCGACCCGCGGGGTTTTTGCGACCACTTCCTATCCCGGAGTGGAAATGGGAGGATATTTCTATGGATTTCATTACTAGTATGCCTAGGACTCGGACTGGAATGAACATGATTTGGGTTATTGTCGATCGACTGACCAAATCAGATCATTTCCTGGGTATTAAGGACACTTGGGGTCCAGAGAGACTGGCACGAGTGTTTATTGCAGAGATCGTGAGATTGCATGGGACTCCTAAGAGTATTGTTTCGGATCGTGATGGCCGGTTCGTGTCACATTTTTGGCAGACTGTTCATCGAGCTTTGGGGACTGAGTTGAGACTTAGTACATATTACCACCCTCAGACTGACGGGCAGTCAGAGCGGACGATCCAGACGTTGAGGATATGTTGAGAGCCTGTGCCCTAGAATGGGAGGACGATTGGGAGTCGCACTTGCCGTTGATCGAGTTCACGTACAACAATAGTTGGCACGCATCGATCAAAATGGCACCATTTGAGGCGTTGTATGGGAGGAGGTGTAGATCGCCGTTGTGTTGGGACGATGCGTCCGAGCTGATTGGTACCGAGCCCGATATGGTAGTTGAGACGAGAGAGAAGATTACTCTGATTCGTGATAGATTGTTGACGGCCCAGAGTCGGCACAAGTCTTATGCCGACACGCGTCGCCGGCCGTTGGAGTTCGAAGTGGGAGATCACGTTTTGCTTAAGGTGTCGCCGACACGGGTAGTTTACCGCTTCGGCCGGAAGGGTAAACTTAGTCCGAGATATATTGGGCCGTTTGAGATTTTAGAGAGAGTGGGGGAGCTTGCCTATCGGTTAGGCTTGCCGCCGTCCTTGAGTCACGTTCATAACGTATTTCATGTTTCCCAGCTTAGGAAGTACGTATCGGACCCTAGCCATATTATCGACTTTGGAGAGATCGAGTTGGGACCCGACATTACCATCGAGGAGAGGCCGATTCAGATTTTAGAGCGTCGGGTGAAGCAGCTTCGTCATAAAACCATTCCTCTGGTTAAAGTTCAATGGTCGAGACATGGGTCCGAGGAAGCCACATGGGATACGGAAGAGAGTATGCGGTCGAGATACCCCGAGTTGTTCGCATTGTAAGTTTCGGGACGAAACTTATTTTTAGGGGGAGATAATGTAATATCCGTGTTTTCTGTTTTCGGTAATTTCTATTTTTGGTGTATGTTCGTTTCAGACAACTCGCTTAGCACTGTTTTGGAATTCTGAATCTATTTTGTTCTTGGAGTTTTTCCGTCTGGTCGAGTTTCGAGGATGTTTTTGCATAATTTCATCTTGAATTATATCTCGCCGCATGTGCATACGATTCTCGTAAAACTTGTTCGTTTTCGTTGTTTCTGATTTGTATAAGTTTGTATGGTTGAGTTGGTCGTGTTGGAACTTTCGGTTTGTTAATCCGACGTTGTACCGCGATTTTTCGGGCACTTGGGCCGTTTTTGTAATTTTCATAAGTTTGGGGAATCTCGCTTTATTTGCTTCATTTCAGACTCTCTAGTGATCGGTATTATATTCTCTTTCAACTCTTAGCTTTGTCATCTTGAGTATTACGTGTTTATGATTCCGGATTCTGGTCTTGCTTCGTTTTTCGGCACTTTTGCGCTGTTGGCAGCAGTGTACTGTGCAGAACTGCTGCCTGAGTAGCGCACGCTACTCAGGACTTACTTGCGTGCGCTATCACTGTGTGGTTAGCGTACGCTAACCTGGGGTTCGTAGCGTGCGCTAACGATTTCGTGATGCAGGGGATGAGGTTCGTGCTTGATCGACCGAGCGTACGCTAATCAGCGTTAACGCACGCTAATCCCTAGTACTAGCGCACGCTAACCATGTTAGCTTGCGTACGCTAACTGGAGGACAGTAGGCAGACTATTCTGCCATGCCCCGCTAGCGCACGCTAATGCTTGTGCGTAGCGTGCGCTAAGTCTGTTTAATATAAATAGGACAGCAACAGTCAACTTCGTCATTTTTCCTTCATTTCTTATCCTTCTCGGCTTTGAGCGATTCCAGGCGAGGGTTAGGGCCGATTCCGACTGTAGATCATCATTCACTACCACCGTGCATTCCTCTTGTGAATTCTTCAAGTTCCTAATCACTTTCCACCATCCGAATCAAGGTAAAAATTCCCAAAACCCTTGTTTTGAGATTTTGGGGGAAATTTGGGGATTTCTTGGGATTTGACTCTTATAGTCCGAATTATCACTGGGTTATCGCTAGACTTCGATTGTGTACTTGTAATCCTTGGTTGTATTGATGATTTGTGGTTTTGGACTTCAAGTTTTTCCATGTTCGTCACTTATAGTCGACGATACCCAAGTCATGACCGACAAATTGTTCCAGCGGGTAGAATTAGGATTTATTCTTACCTTTCCGCGTTATTGAGACTTATGTATACCGTTATTGTGTTAGGAACGGATTTGGAAGGATTGTACGGACCAAAACCTATTCCTTCGTCGTTTCCTTCGTTTCGTTTCATTCAAGGCAAGTACATGTATTACATTTCGTTATGTATGTTGTGATTTTCGAAATAAATGATGAACTGTGATTTTCGGGTGCGTGAGTTGTGTTCCTTCCACCCGGAGTGTCCGACGGGATGTCTGGGGGTCGATACTAAGGGGTACGGCCGTGGAAGTGGACTTGGGTGCGTGTGTGATTGAACTTCCACCCGGAGTGTCCGACGGGATGTCTGGGGGTCGATACTAAGGGGTACGGCCGCGGAAGTGGTATCCCACCCGGAGCGTTCGACGGGATGTCTGGGGGTCGATACTAAGGGGTACGGCCATGGGATACCAGTTGTGATTTTGTGATATCGTGATGATTGGAAACTGATTTGATTGCCAATGTAGTATTCCGGAATATATATATATATATGGCAAATGACTTATGTTTGAGATGATTGTGTAAAAACCGTATTTTGTATATAATGTTGTGTAATTGTGTACTTGCACTAGCTATTCGAATGCTAACCCCTTAAATGGGGGAAATGCGTCTTATGCATTTCAGTGCAGGAGAGCTGAGGAGCAGGCACGGGGCACGCACGCAAAGGATGGGATGGCTTGATGATGTGGCTCGAGTCTGTATTTTTATGTCGTGTCATTGCATTTGTCGAGTACCGGAGTTAGACTGTTTACTTTGAAACTTGGTTTAAGTCCCCTACGAGGGCAATGAATTGGTATTTATCTTATATTCATGTACTCCGTTAAAATGTTTTGGCCGAGGCCACGGCCTTACTTACTTTTTTTTTGAATGCATCATTTGGGGTTATATTGTGGTTTATGTGTCAAGTGTCAGCCTGGTAGACCTCACGAGGGTTCTACGGCGTGTAATGTCCCAGTTGTGAATTGGGGTGTTACAGCCGTATCACAATGAGACCATCCAATGGCCGTGACCTACTGAACTGTAGGTGTTGGGAAACCAACCGTGAAGGTTCAAGCCCCAAACTTACCCATAATGAGATCACCCAGTGACCATGACCTGCTGAATTGCAGGTGCTGGGAAACCAACCGCGAAGGTTCAATTCCCAGACTTACCCAAAATGAGATCATCGAAATGACCGTGACCTACTGAACTGTAGGTGTTGGGAAACCAACCACGAAGGTTCAAGCCCCAAACTTACCCATCGAGCACTAGCCGAGACTAACCTCCAAAACACAATTAATCACAAACGGCAACGATCCCAAGATTACTGAATTCACGAGAATGATAGTGTGCTGCCTTGAGTCGGCCAACACGACAATAATGACTCACGGATGGGCACCGTCCTCGGCGGTCCCAATTCAATACCTCGATTACCTTAGAATGGTCAATCGATAACAACGACACAACAGATGGGAACTATCCTCGACAGTCCCAAATCAATACCTCGATTGCCTTAGAATGGCTAACCGATAACAACGATGCAGTGGATGATTCAATACCTCGATTGCCTCAGAACGGCTAATCGATAACAATGATACAACGAATGATTCAATACCTCGATTGCCTTAGAACGGCCAATCGATAACAATGATATAACAAATGATTCAATGCTTCGATTGCCTTAGAACGGCCAATTAATAACAATGATACGAAGAATCCCTCGGCACCTTTAATCGGTTACCAACGACGAAGATGAGAAACGAATACGCCAATGCCTTCAATCGGTCAATACAACATCAATGACAAAACACCAACATCAATAACAATGATTACAAAAATGTCTTAGATCGACATCAATATCAACAACAATAATCGATACATCGATACCGTGAACCGGCTATCGACAATAACATTAACAACGAGTATCCCAATGCCTTAAACCGGCCATTAATGAACAATAATAAACATTTGGCATAATTGACGAAGAGTATTGTATCGAACGATCCCTTAATATCAATGAACTCATGAAGAGAGTAAGTCTCGGAATGATACCACACATTCATACACATATATGATAACATTAATCTCATTGACTAGTACAGGTATAAAACTTGCCTCAAACCGACGGCGAGAAAGTCCTTCCACGATCAACGTCTTTAATGGAAATATCGATCGCTTGAACAACCTTGAATAACATAATTACCAACAACTCACTTAATATACATATCCACGTATAATCAAAATCAACTCAAAAGGTCGATACAACACTACCCGATTCATTGGGGCAATTCAACAAACACGTTGTAAACAATCTTCAATTGTTTACAACCAATCTCAATTATATCGATACCAAACCTCCAATGAATGATTCAATCCAACAAAACCTCTTATATACAATCAATATTCTCATAGGAATACATAATTCTAGATTACGACAACATCTAATCAGAATCCCCAATTCCAAAATCAACATTAGAAAAGTTCTTGAATAATTCTCCAACAATCCAATGATAATTCATAGAAACTCATAATCATATGTATATCCCTTCACATATCATGGTTATAAAATCCAAAACATTATACTCCATCTCAAAATCGAAATCTAAGATTTTGAAGAAATTACCTTTGAAGATCCAAACCCTTCAATCCGTCGAACTCGAGTTAAATCGACTATCCAAGCTCCATAACCAAAGGTAGGTGATTAGAACATGAATACACAAGTGATATGATGATGAAAAATCTCTCCCAAGACTCTCTCTCTCGGCCAAAAGTGGAGAAATGAAGAAATGAGGCTGAAAAACCCGTCCCGCTCGTTATATACTACTAAGAGTTACGACCGTAACTCTCCCACCTTACGGCCGTAACTTCCCAAAGTCAACGACCTTATGGCCGTAACAACCTTTACTTACGGCCGTAACTACACCTCGTCGAAAAACCATACTGACCAAACTTCTCGACTTACGGCCATGACAAAGACTCCCTTACGGTCGTAAGTTGCCTTTGGCCAAAATACCCCTGAACACAAAGCTCCTCACTTACGGCCGTATCCTGCAAAATCTTACGGCCGTAAGTTGCCTTCGGCAAAAGCACTGAACCAACGAACGCATGTTACGGCCGTAATGCATGATAGGTTACGGCCGTAACTCTCAGCTGGAGAGAAAAATGCGAAAACTCCGCCTCCTTGATACGAATGATGAATGATCCGACGCACATAACTTGCATGAATATAATAAAGTCCAATAACACGCAACAATGATACTTCCAACACAAGTCTACCAATCACAATGATTATGATAATACTCTCATCTCGATTCCGAAACAGGGTTGGACAACGAATGATAATTGATACACGGCTCAAAGATACGCCGAACGATGAACACGAATGAATGAACATGAATGATGAATGATCATTAAAGAGTGAAAAAAAAATTATTGAGTGTCAATTACTGAATGATAATAAATGACTTCACAACCGGGTATTACATACTCCCCCCTTAAAAAGAGTTTCATCTCTGAAACTAAGGGTACACAACTCGGGATATGAACTTTCCATCAGGACATGAAAACAACATCTCCAGGAATACTCCTCAATACGGACCATGAAGAATAACAATGAATAGAATCCAACAAAGGTCAAGAATGACTCACCGAGGTGAAATAATAACGCAATGAGTGATGGCTCAAATGAAATGATTGGAACCATCGTTCCTCATGAATTGAATGATTAGTTTGATAATTACAAGTCTCAACATGATTCATATATTATGAATGAATTAGATGCATGAATGAATAACAATGAACGGAATGATTATCCTCTAACACCGATGATTAATGTCCTTACCTTTGGCTCTCGAAGCCTGATAGGACCCCTTGAATGAAGCACAGGCTGGAGTAACAAAATCCCTCGAGGCCCTTGAGCTCTCTCGAGATCTACCGGCACTAGAACTCCTGCTGTATTTCCGTAGGTGTCCCTGCCTCCCACATAGGAAACAAACAATAGCTTGCATCGAGCACTGGGTGCTCCGATGTCCTATTGTATCATGGTTAAAACAAACAGCAGTCGAACTCGTCGTCTGAGAAAAATATGCTTTTCCAGCATGAAGACGACTAGAAAACAACCTCTTGGATGCCGGAGCCCGATGTCCCTCTAAACGAACCGATATCCTAGTCTTCCTACCAGAAGAAGCTGAAGGGTGCTTTCGAGTAAGCTCCTTGATCAAAAGCTCTGCTCCAAGATCCTTCTCTATGAACTCACTAAGTGAATTAAAATTGTGATTGAACAACTGCATCCTCAACTGCGGATTTAGCCTCTTGCTAAAATACTTGATCTTATCCGCCTCAGTACGGACAACTGACGAAGCAAACTGTAGAAGTCCCTGAAACTTCTCAACAATGACAATAACACCCTCGTCCTCGACGGATTCGGGGTTCAAAATCTCTGATAACTTGGCCTCACAAAGTGGAGCCGGATAATACCTCTCTATCATGAGAGTCTTGAATTCGCTCCAAGCACAACCACGATCAGTGGGTTTCACAGAAAGCCACCAAGAGTAAGCACCCTTACTCAAGTAGTAAGCCGCTACTGCCACCTTACTCTCTTTCGGACACTGAACCATGTCAAAGAGTTTATCGAAATGCTCAAGCCAATGAACAATATCAGCTGGTTCCGGCGAACCCTCAAAAGTAGGCGGCCTCTGACGAGAGATATCGCCAACAATCTGACTCACTCCTCCAGTCTGCCCATGAAATGGCACCTGGAATCCCTGCTGCGGTGGACCACGAACCATCGAGGTCTGTATGGTCTCCACTATCGGCATCATCTGAGTCATCTGGGCCATCATGCCCTGCATACATATGAATGGGTCCACCCGAACACCCTCCGGTTGAGCTGCATCTCGAGTACGACTCCCTGACAGTGAATGATTATCTGACGGTGAATGAGTAGCATCACTACCTATTGAACTAATGTTATCCCTCGCGTTCGCACGGGTATTCACACGAGATCCCGGGTTTCGGCCCGCACTGCGGCCTCTTCCCCTGCGTCCTCTGACAGCTCTATCCATACTGAAGCAGGAAAGTCACATGATGATTATAGATCCCTCATGAAGATCGCATTATGATTACGTTATGGAATGATAATAATGAGCATACACGCTCTAACACAATGAACGCATTAATAATGCAATAAAATGATCGTCGACATTACGCCGGAATATGATAAGATCGCATGAAAGGTCAAGTGAGGTGACATGATTATCTGATGAAATTCCTGAAATGATTATCTTGAACAAGTTAACAAGATTGATAATTCGATCCACAAGATCAACAACTGAGCAATGAGATTGACTGAGTGATTAATGAATTAACATGATCGACAAGATCAAAAATGATGATTGGGGATTGTTGAATGATGAATGAGTTGATCCTTATCGCTTGCACAGGTCACACGTGCTCCAAAACAATCAGTCATGAATCTATCGTAACACTAATGTCACATATAGGTTTCAACAAAATATGTATAATCAATGACATAATGAATGTATGAACATAAAGAGAATCGAGTCCTTACACAAGTCATACAAAGCTTTGAAGTGTTGCGAGACTAGTCTTCACTGACGATGACTCGATGAATGAATGACTTATGCAGTCGTTCAAATATCACGACTCACAAACCCCGACTGTCCAGATTATCATACTGACAGTCCCACTACTACTGCGTCGGTAGAGCCACATAACTCACATACCAGGGTATCTCACAACCCAACGCTCTGATATCATCTTCTGTAACACCCCCAAATCCTATTTGGTTATTACAGTGTCGTGGACCTCACACCAGGAGATCTACCAGGCGAACACGACTAAAATACATCAAATTAACCAATGAGGGAAATCACAGTCCCTACTATGATATCCGTCGCAGTATTTCGATGAGGAATTTCAACGACAACGATGGGCCTACCTAGCCAAAAATAAAATACAACAACATCCACGAGCATTTGCTCGGATAATACATAATGACAAAGACTGACAAACTGAAGAACACTCCAACTGACTGACCAACATGAACAACTCGGACTAGTATCGCTAGAATGCCTTGTCACCATCGTCATGCCCCTATGTCTCAAATCTCTCCTCGCAAGCACCTAAAACATGAAAACATGTTCCGCCCCCACGGGGTCAGTCATCCAGATAATGAACATCAAATACATGTATAACATGATATGCATCCAAAGGCAAAATGAAACGGTACAATGATAATAATAATACGAGATGCTCACAAACCAAGGTAAGAACTGAGCATTCGTGAAACACTATGCCCACAACATACTATTAATACCTGTTCAACCGGTTAGAACATAAGTGCCCAACGGCGAATCATAATTATAGAGCACCACAATGAATTACACGAACATGAACCAAACCAGAACTGAATTAAATATGAATCACAATGCCCGAAGGCTCCAACGAAAATACCAAGAAATCACAAAGGCCTAAAAGCCACTCAGCCGAAGCTGTCAAATATCACAATCACCTGAAGCCAAAACAGCCCGAAGCTGTATCAATGAGGGCCGAAGCCACGGCACAAAGCCGTATCACAATGAGACCATCCAATGGCTGTGACCTACTGAACTGTAGGTGTTGGGAAACCAACCGCGAAGGTTCAAGCCACAAACTTACCCATAATGAGATCACCCAGTGACCATGACCCGCTGAATCACAGGTGCTAGGAAACCAACCGCGAAGGTTCAAGCCCCAGACTTACACAAAATGAGATCATCGAAATGACCGTGACCTACTGAACTGTAGGTGTTGAGAAACCAACCGCGAAGGTTCAAGCCCTAAACTTACCCATCGAGCACTAGCTGAGACTAGCCTCCAAAACACAATTAATCGCAAATGGCAACAATCCCAAGATTATTGAATTCACGAGAATGGTAGTGTGCTGCCTTGAGTCGGCCAACACGACAATAATGACTCACGGATGGGCACCGTCCTCGGCGGTCCCAATTCAATACCTCGATTACCTTAGAATGGCCAGTCGATAACAACGACACAACGGATGGGAACTATCCTCGACAGTCTCAATTCAATACCTCGATTGCATTAGAATGGCCAACCGATAACAATGATGCATCGGATGATTCAATACCTTAATTGCCTTAGACCGGCCAATCGATAACAATGATACAACGAATGATTCAATATCTCGATTGCCTTAGAACGGCCAATCAGTAACAATGATACAACGAATGATTCAATACCTCGATTGCCTTAGAACGGCCAATCGATAACAATGATACGAAGAATGCCTCAACACCTTTAATCGGTTACCGATGACGAAGATGAGAAACGAATACGCCAATGCCTTCAATCGGCCAATACAACATCAATGACAAAACACCAACATCAATAACAATGATTACAAAAATGTCTTAGATCGACATCAATATCAACAACAATAATCGATACATCGATACCGCGAACCGTCTATCGACAATAACATTAACAACGAGTATCCCAATGCCTTGAACCAGCCATTAATGAACAATAATAAACATTTGGCATAATTGCCGAAGAGTATCGTATCGAACGATCCCTTAATATCAATGAACTCATGAAGAGACTAAGTCTCGGAATGATACAACACATTCATACACATATATGATAACATTAATCTCATTGACTAGTACAAGTATAAAACTTGCCTCAAACCGACGATGAGAAAGTCCTTCCACGATAAACGTCCTTAATGGAATTATCGGTCGCTCGAACAACCTTGAATAACATAATTACCAACAACTCGCTTAATATATATATCCACATATGATCAAAATCAACTCAAAAGGTTGATACAACTAGGGGTGGGAAATAATACCGAAATACCGTAATACCGAAAATACCATACCGAAGAATACCGAAAAATACCGAATTATCGATATACCGTAAGGTACGGTACGGTATAATACCGTACCGTATATTTTTGGTACGTTAACGGTTTGATTAGTTGCATACCGACGGTATACCTTGCCGTACCGAAAATGTACGGTATACCGTTACATACCGGTATATACCACGGTATACCATCACTTATAATATTATATATATATATATATATTATATTACATTATTTTAATACCTAATATTAACCAAACCTAAAGGCTAAACCTAATTCACAAACACAAACTCTCAATGTCACCAGTCACCACACGAGACTCTCAAGTCTCTCTCACCTCATCCCTCAACTCATCCCTCACGCGGCGCTGTCACTCACTCTCAACTCTCATCTTCAACCTCAGTCCTCACGCGGCACGCCAACAAGGAAACAACAGTCTCAACTCTCCGTGAAACACTTACACCAACAGACGACGAATCTGCGACGAGTCGACGAATCGACGACAAATCTGCTCTTTCACAGCAGCGCAGTCACTCCGAATTTTTGTGGTGAGTTCGAGTTCTAGTGTCTCTTAATTTTGTGGTGATTCTTATTTCTCAATCTTCAATTTATGGAGTTTGAATTTTAATTGAATATAAATTAGGGAAATCTTAATACTGTGCCAAATTCCAACATTTTCTGCATTTATCATGATTACATGGAATTTCTTAGTTCTTTTTTATGTTTGATTTTCATTAGTTTTTGCTAAATGACGGCTGTGATGTTGAAAAAGAAAAACTACCTATTTGCCGAGGGGAATTGTTTTTTTCTTCTTTGATTATAGAAACCAATGGATCCTTTCTGAGCCAAGTTGTTTTTAATTTTTTTTTTATTTTTATTTCTTTTGAAATTAATGAAACCATTAGGGTGAGGAATGCCGATCCGGATATCAAAACATGACGACTTAAAAAAATGCTCCCAGACTACAATTATCTCACCAATGGTTTTATCTTTAAAAAAAATAATTTCTAATCTACTCTGAAAATATTGATTGTATATAAGAGGTTTTGTTGGATTGAATCATTCATTGGAGGTTTGATATCTATATAATTGAGATTGGTTGTAAACAACTGAAGATTGTTTACAACGTGTTTGTTGAATTGCCCCAATGAGTTGGGTAGTGTTGTATCTAGGGGTGGTATACCGTACCGTACCGATTTATTTTACTCATATCGTATACCGTACCGAAACTTTCGTTATATAAAATTACATACCGATACCGTGACGAACCGCTCGGCATACCGAGACTCGGTATACCGAGATATCGGTATGAAACATAACACATACCGATGCCGTACTGTTTTTCGGTATAACACACGGTAATTCGGCATACCGTATATTCAAGTTATACCGAAATTACCGTCATACCGTTCTATACCGAATCGACATATTGATATATTCAAAACAATATATACATCCAAGGTTTGAATAAGACACCATGATTCCATGAACATAAAAAAAAATAGATGAACATAAAAAAAAGTCTTAAACAGGAAGATAGTAAACAAAAAGATGGTTTCAACTGCACTGCACCAATACCATCAGGCTTTAGCAAAAAGATAGTAAACAAAAAAGTCTTAAGCAGATGAACCAAGCATTACAATTCAAAAATTACAACATCATCCGGCCTAAGAGATAGTTTCTTTAGAACAAAAAGATCACTGTCTGTCTTCATTTCCTGTCTTTACAACATCAGGCAGCCTGATTGAGGCTCACTGCACCTGTAAAAATAAATAAAATTATTAGTACGCATCAAATTACATTATACATAAAGAAATATAATTTATATTTACACGTAATTAAATAAAGAAACTCTTACTCTTTTCAATTTCTTCAATTTCTTTATATAAAATAAGGTCATCTTCGGTTGGATCCTTACGAAAGTCGAACTCCGCTCTTAACCAATCATTAGTACACACCAAAGCTTCTACCATTTTAGGACTCAAACTACTCCTAAACGGATCCACAACTCTTTTTCCCAAACTAAAAGCGGACTCACTAGCAACGGTGGAACTTGGAATTGCAAAAATATCCATCGCAATCATTGAAAGGACCGGGTACCTAGCTTCACTTCCTCTCCACCACTCCAACAAATTGAAAGATTGATTAGACCGTTTTTCAATCTCATCGGCTAGGTATTTGTCCACTTCATTGGATATCTCTTGAAGTTGTTCCTCTTCATTTTGTGCTTGAACATTATTAAACAATTCATCCCAAAGACCGCCACCAGTACTAGTACTACCATCTCCATCATTACACCCTATTTGGACACACCTCCTCTCAATATCTAAGGTATCATTTATTCCCTTGTACTCCGCCCACAAAGTTACAAAGTCTTTCTTAACCTTATCAATGAACTCTTGGAATTTTATTAAATTAGCCCCCAATTTTTTGATGCTAACTTTGATCATTTGAAGCTTATTTCTCGGGTCCAAAATATTGGCAATAAAGATCAAAGGGTTCATATTATCCCAATCCCCCCAATACTTATCAAATTTCAATTTCATCGCACTTGCAACCTTTTTAAGAATTGGATCCGAATCGTCATTGCTCTTTTTCTCGATCTCAATTTGCAACGCAATCGTTGATTGGTATATCAATTGGGAGGTAGGATTTTTTGATGCACTTAGATCTAAAGCGACATCGTAGAAATTTTTTAGAAAATATACAAAAGCATTTGCATTTTCCCAATCCTCTACAACCGGTGGCCCTACCCTTTTTTTACCCTTTTCATCCTTTTCACGAAAATAATTCATAAAAGGCAACCACTCCTCGGACATCCTTTCAAAGACTCGTCTATACTTCAGTGCAACATCAAGCATTTTATAAGTTGCATTCCACCTAGTTTTGACATCCATAGGTACAGTTGACGTACTACCAAACTTAGCTAGTGTGGCAAATTCCCTAAATTTATTCAACCTAGAGGGGGAAGAATGAATAAAAATGACTACATTCCTTATTGATTTAATTGAAGCATTAAGCTCCTTCAAGCCGTCCTTAACAATTAAGTTAAGTATATGACAAGCACATCTCAGATGCAAGTATTTCCCTTCAAACAATAATGCACTTTCACTTTTCATTCTTTTTTTCAAGTAATCAATTGCAGTATCATTAGAAGAAGCATTGTCGACTACTATCGAAAATAATTTGTCAATCCCCCAATCTCTCAGACAGACCTCAACCATCTTACCAATTTCTTCCCCAATATGACTAGTGATTTTTGTGAAGTTAATTATTCTTTTATGGAACTTCCAATCACTATCTAGAAAGTGAGTTGTGATCACCATGTAATTGATATTTTGGATGGATGTCCAAGTATCAGTCGTGATACTTACTCTATGGCCACTAATCACACTTTGTAACTCCGCTTTCTCAAGCAAAAATAGTTCAAAAATCATACCTGCAACTTTCTTTCGGTTAGGGATGACGAATTTCGGTTGTAATTCATGCAGAAGGTTTACAAACCCTTTCCCTTCGACAGCCCGAAAGGAAACTTCATCGATAATTACATATTCAACTAACCTCATTTCACACCTTTTTGGATTATATGTATGATGAACCAAAGCGCTTCCTTGCCCCATTGTCTCATTCGTCAACACATATTGACCTTTCTGGCTTTCATTTGCTTCATATATTGGACTTAACTTACACCTCTTCACTAAGTGGTTTATCAACCCACTTGTACTTCCGTAGTTCACAGGGATCTCAGTTTTACAATATTTGCATATCCCTAAGTTCTACACGCCCCCATTATCTAACTTCCTTGAACCTTTATCACAGTGCTCCCAATATTTACTCCTTTGTTGTGGGTTTACAGGAGGTTTTGAGGTTGAGTTTTTCTTCCTCGTTTTCGGCTTATACACTCATTACGTGTTTCA
Organism: Orobanche coerulescens; assembly: GCA_033398695.1. Classification (NCBI taxonomy): domain Eukaryota; kingdom Viridiplantae; phylum Streptophyta; class Magnoliopsida; order Lamiales; family Orobanchaceae; genus Orobanche; species Orobanche coerulescens. Next base: position 159,887,966 of record CM065809.1, read on the forward strand.
GATTCTGTCGCATTTGGTGTTTCAGATGGACTTTCCAGATAATGAGAAGATTCAGATTCCATTCGTATGATCCACTGTAAAAAAAACACGAATTCAGTCCATCAGTCAATCCTAATACAGTATTGCCAGGTAGTTCATTTTTACTCATGAATCCTAATAGTTTATTTATTTCTTACTGAAACTATATACAATAGGAATACACAATTCTAGATTACGACAACATCTAATCGGAATTCCCAATTCCAAAATCAACATTCAAAAAGTTCTTGAATAATTCTCCAACAATCCAATGATAATTCATAGAAACTCATAATCATATGTATATCCCTTCACATATCATGATTATAACATCTAAAACATTATACTCCATCTCAAAATCGAAATCTAAGATTTTGAAGAAATTACCTTTGAAGATCCAAACCCTTCAATCAGTCGAACTCGAGTTAAATCGACTATCCAAGCTCCACAACCGAAGGTAGGTGATTAGAACATGAATACACAAGTGATATGATGATGAAAAATCTCTCCCAAGACTCTCTCTCGGCCAAAAGTGGAGAAATGAAGAAATTAGGCTGAAAACATGTCCCGCTCGTTATATACTGTGCAGAGTTACGGCCATAACTCTACCACCTTATGGACGTAACTTCCCAAAGTCAACGACCTTACGGCCGTAACAACCTTTACTTACGGCCGTAACTACACCTCGTCGAAAACCATACTGACCAAACTTCTCGACTTACGGCCGTGACAAATACTCCCTTACGACCGTAAGTTGCCTTCGGCCAAAACACCCCTGAACACAAAGCTCCTCACTTATGGCCGTATCCTGCAAAATCTTACGGCCGTAAGTTGCCTTCGGCAAAAACACTGAACCAACGAACGCATGTTACGGCCGTAATGCATGATAGGTTATGGCCGTAACTCTCAGCTGGAGAGAAAAATGCAAAAACTCTGCCTCCTTGATACGAATGATGAATGATCCGACACACATAACTTGCATGAATATAATAAAGTCCAATAACACGCAACAATGATACTTCCGACACAAGGCTACCAATCACAATGATTATGATAATACTCTCATCTCAATTTCCAAATAGGGTTGGACAACGAATGATAACTGATACACAGCTCAAAGATACGCCGAACGATGAATACGAATGAATGATGAATGATCATTAAAGAGTGAAAAAAATTACTGAGTGTCAATTACTGAATGATAATAAATGACTTCACAACCGGGTATTACACTGATGCTGGGAGATGAAGGCAGTGAATTCAAGCATCGAACCCAAAATATTGTTTACAAAGAGACTTTCGAAAATCTACCTTAATAGCTCTATTTATGATTGGGATAATTGCAAGCATTGTTATTCATATCTATTTGTTTTGATCCATAAATATGTGCAGCATAAATTTGATCCATAAACTAACAAGTTTTTAACAAATGAAAAACAAAAACTACTAAATCCATCAAAGTAACCCAAAATCCAACAAATGAATATAACGGTCTGTTTGGGATAATTGCAAGCATTGTTATTCATTTATATTTGTTTTGATCCATAAATATATGCATCATAAATTCTTTAACAAATGAAAAACAAAAACAACTAAATTAATCAAAGTAACACAAAATCCAACAAATCTATCTATAATACTATAAGATTCATTAAGATTCAATGCTTAGAATAAATGTGTAGTAATAATGACACAATTTTTAAAATTAAAATTGTGTGATTGGAGCCTTAATTGTTCGACCTGAGTAATTGCGACAGGGAAACTTGAAGTCCTAAGGATAAATATGGCATGCATTGAAAGTAATATATATGCAGGCCTTAATAATTGCCGAATTAAATATAAGAATATGAAGGGTGAGTCTTCTCCATCTATTGTAACCGAATAGAACACTAAATACGAGAAACTAAAGCATCTTTTTAGTTGTTACATACTTTTACCTTCCCATGAGTTACAAACATATTATCAACTATATAATGTGTCTAAATCACAAACAGCAAACCACGACTTCCTCCCCACAAAATGTAATTGCAGATATGTTGCTTCCTCACAACCCAAAATACAAAGTTTACTGTGTTTCCAAATCACTAGCATATCAAAACTAATGACATTCTATTTTTTGTTGAACCCGAGATGATCATGAACCCGACTGACAGAAAATGAGAGCTAAAAAAAAGCTTCAAGCATTCATATTCTTCCACCGCTGTCAAAAATTTTGGTTGGTATACAAGAGCAACTCAGATGGCAAATTTTATAACAGATCTTGAACAAGAAAAATGACAACAAGACTCGAGCATAAAATGATAGAACAAAGATCTCAGATCTGGGTCTTTCAAGACTAGATCTTACATCTCATCTCCAACCCAATAACAAGATCTCAGTTGGTGTTCAACTTAAGTTATTATGCGATCTCAGCTCAATTCCTTTGTGCTATTCAAAGAAAAATCAAGATCTTCAAAGGTCAAGTAAACGAAAGAAAAAAATCATAGATCATGAATAAGTTTAATCTTTTTTTTTCGAATATAAAGAAACAAGTATAACATAGTGTTACTTTCTTTCTTTGTTTTGTTCAAACTCACTCAAACAAATCAAAACAAACATGACAAACCCACCTTATACCCTCCAAAGGATCGTGTAGTCGTGGTCGTTGTGGTTGTGGTCTACAAAGCCTAGTGGATTTGCGTTTGTGTAATACGGTTATGATATGTATTGATGAAAACTGAGATTGAAATTAGTGATTGATCGATTTGATGTGAAACTTTGGTAGGTGTGTAATACCCGTACTTTTTGTAAACCTTCTACTCTTGTGCTTTGTAATTTTTACACTCGTGTAAGTGTTTAGTAAGCTTATATTAATCTTGGAACTCTTGTCAATTGGATTTACCCCCTTTTCTTGTTCGGATCATCGCTGTTTTCGGATCCTTGATGCGATTATACTACCTTCGTGTAAAGGGTAGCGCACGCTACGCACATCTTGTAGCGCACGCTAATTTAGTGAGGGTAGCGCACGCTATCCGTTATAATTAGCGCACGCTACTAATGTATTGGAGGCAAACAGTCCAGTAGCTACTGGACTGAAAAAGGGAATTCCTAGCGTACACTAGGTGTGACTGGTAGCGTACGCTAGATTTTAGTGGTAGTGCACGCTACGTTACTAGAGTAACGTGCGCTAAAGAGATCAGAGATGGGGACAGTAGGTTCTGGACTGGGCACTGACTACCAGGTAGCGCACGCTATTAGAAAGAATTAGCGCACGCTATTTGAAGTCCCTAGCGCACGCTATTAGCAGGTGTTAGCGTACGCTAATGTAGCTAGCAGAGGCTACTGGACTGCCTGGTGAGTCCGATAGCGCACGCTATTTTTCATGACTAGCGCACGCTAGTTCCTATTTAGTATAAATAGGACACCTCCGTTCCCAAATCGTCATTTATTCCTTCCTTCACTTCCTTGGACGATTTCGGGCGATTCCGGGTGATTTGTGAGGAGTTATTCGAGCTGAAATTATCTAGCAACATCTTTGAGTTACTAGTTCGGATTTATCAACGTTTAATCCTCTCCACCGCTCCAAATCAAGGTAAACTTCTCACAACCCTAGATTTTCGGGATTTGGGAATTTTACATCCTATCTCTTCGATCCATCTTGTTGTTATGTTAGAGTATATCAATTACGAGTTATCTACCTTAGATACATGTTTTCCTACGGATTTATTGGTATATTTCCGGAGTTCCTGAGTATTTGGGATATTTGACTTGCGATTCACTATCTAAGAGAATTATTCCCGGAACACATGTATCGGGGTAGTAAATTCGAGTGATTCCAACTTATATTCATACCGATGGGTTTTGATAATTGAATTACGAACTTGTCTAGGTTCGGAGTTGTCGAATCCTTCAATCTTGGTACCTTGTCGTTCGTACCCTTTTCTCTCGATTCTAGGCAAGTGATTCTTGTGAAAGTTATGTTATTAAATGTGAAAAGTAATGCATGTGATTGTGAGAGTTGTTTTTGTTCACTCCGAGAGGACCCTACGGGGTCGAGGAGGGTTCCTCTTATGTCGGTTCCGTGAACATTTGGGTTAGCCACTCCGAGATGATCCGACGGGGTCGAGGAGGGATTCGCGCATTGTCGAGTCCACGGTTAATCAAGAGATATCATCATTTCTAAATATGTTTGGATAATTGTATTTTCCGGAAAATCATTATCATGGCTTTGAATTGGTGCATATGCTTTTATTTATAAGACTTGACATTTCACTTGTAATACTTGCCCTAACCCCTTTCGTTTGGGGAAAATTACTTTTGTGTTTTTCAGGTCCTAAGGATCCATACGAGCGAGCACCGGGACGATACGATGAGGATGGCGAGGCATGATACTGTGGCTAGTTGTGTTCCATTTTGTTTGGTCGTTGTTCTCTTCGGTCCATTTTATCCTTGTAATAATAAATGGTACTCGAGTACTTTAGGAAAGTCCTTTTCCATTGTCGTACAACTCCTTGTATTTCTTAATGGTATTGTTTGTCCGTGGTTGAACTTCCTTGTTCGTATCGAATTTATTGATTCCCAAGTGGATTTTGTCAAATTTGGTACGTTGTGAGTAAGATAAGCCTAGTGGGTCCCAGGTCGGGATTCATGGCGCTGTGATATTCTCCGAATATCTCGGGGGTGTTACAGAATTTGGTATCAGAGCTTAGGTTTATGGATACCTAGGCTGTTGGATTGCTGGGTCTAAATGTATTATTCCGAGAACACAGTATCATCGCGCTGCCGTCATCTCGTACGACCGGTACTCGTAAGTTCCCTATCTTATTTACCCTCTTTATTCACTCATTATCATTCGATTATGGGACATGAGAAGTCCATATTCTAGATGGGATTGCTTCGAGCTATCATTATGATTTTACTTCCATTTTTCTTTAGAATGTCAACTGGTAGAGGACGTGGACGCGGCCGTGGTCGTGGCCGAGGGCGTGGCGCAGCCGGTGGAGCGGCCATGTCCCTCAGCTCGGTAGGAGGCTCAGCTAAGCCTAGCTTGTCGGACTCTATTAAACCTAGCACCGGTAGTCATCAGGAGCCGTCAGCCAGTCTGGGAACTTCTACAGGGAGCCAACCGGATGTGGGTGTTGCCACCATACTGCAGCAAGTGGCGAACCAAATGGCTCTTTTAACCCAGGCGGTACAGCTTAACCAACCACCTCTTGTTACCGACACTGGGACTGAGAAGTGGTTACAAGATGTTATTCGTATGCGCCCTCCCCAATTTATTGGTGCAAATGATCCAATCGGCTGGGAAGATTGGATTAATGAGATGAATAAAGTTTTCATGGCCGTGAATTGTCCAGAGGCACGTAAGGTGCCAGTTGCCCAGTACTTTCTATCGAGGGATGTGGCTATTTGGTGGCAAGCTGTTGCACCTCAGGATCGTGTGGTTTCATGGGATGAGTTTAAGGAATTGATGGAGGCCGAGTTCTGCCCGTGGCCTGTTTAGGAGGACAGGATTCGAGCCTTTTACGAAGCTAAACTCCAAGATGTCCTTGTATCTCAGGCAATCATTGAATACAACCGTCAACTCAACCATGTGAAAAATCAAGTGAAGGAAGAGAGAGATAGAATCCGTCACTTTGACATGCGAATGAAGCCAAGAGTTCGGCACTATATGTCGGGCTTCGCTTGCACCACATTGAAGGAGTATCAAGATAGGGCATTATCCTATGATATGTCCTTCACTACTAACGAAACGACAAGTGAGAGTAAGAAGCAGAAGACCACTGGAAAGTTTTCTAGCGGTAGAGGTGGCAACCAGCGGGGATCGCAGTCGGCAAGCTATACAACCAAAGGGTCTTCCCATGCATCGGGAGGTAAACGGAATTTCAGAGCTGGTGCTAGTGTGTCCAACCGGGTTGTGACATGTTTTAATTGTGGCCAACAGGGCCATCTTAATCGTGATTGTGGTCTACCCCCATTGAAGTGTTTTAATTGCGGCCAGGAAGGCCATAGAGCCATGTACTGTACGGAAGAAGAAAATCCACTTGGAACTCAGGCATCAGCCCCTACGCCTGGAGAACCGAGTGTTAATCAGAAGTCATCTACGGGTCAGCCATCCCAGAGTTACGGTCGAGGCAGAGGCCGTGGTCAGTCTGTTAGAGGGAGAGCCCCCAGTGCTGGTTCGGTGCAACCTCGTATCTATGAGATGAGGAGAGCTGGAGATCCAGAGGCTACCGTGGCGACAGGTATCATTTCTCTTTTGTCTCATCCAGTTACAGTGCTTTTTGATTTCGGTGCTTCTCATTCGTTCATCTCTTTGGATTGTGTGCGTCGATTGAATATTGAGAGCTTGTCTCCTTGTGAGTCCTTTGTGGTTAAGTTGCCCAGTGGTGATAGAATCGTGGGGGACAAGGAAGTTAGAGATTGTCCGGTGTTAATCGCTGAGAGAGTGTGGTTTTCGAATTTGATAGTCGTAGACATTGTTGATGAAGATCTAATCCTCGGTGATGATTGGCTCGATAGACACGGTGCGGTAATGAATTATCGCACGAAGATCATATCAATGTTAGCCAAAGATGGTACCGAACATCATTTTGCGGGGTACAAGAGGGGATGTCAGAAATTTTTGATTAGTGACTTGAAGGTGACAAAACTTATTAGAAAGGGCTGTGTTGGGTATTGGTGCTATGCCATGAAAGTCGAAGATGGGAAAGTTGAACTTCCCTCGATTCCTGTTGTAAGTGATTTTCCGGATGTTTTCCCAGACGAATTACCGGGACTACCACCAGGGCGGGAAGTTGAATTTACAATTGATTTGGAGTCGGGAGCAACCCCGATTTCTAAGGCACCGTATCGTATGGCACCTTAAGAAATGCAAGAGTTGAAGAAACAACTGGGAGAATTGTTGGATAAAGGGTATATTAGACCTAGTGCCTCACCATGGGGTGCACCGGTCTTGTTCGTAAGGAAGAAAGATGGTTCACTATGTTTGTGTATTGATTATCGGGAACTGAACAAAGTGACCATTAAGAATAAATACCCTTTGCCGCGTATCGATGATTTGTTTGATCAATTGCAGGGAGCCGCGGTGTTCTCGAAAATTGATTTGAGGTCCGGTTACTATCAACTTCGCATTAAGGAATCCGACGTTTCTAAGACCGCTTTCCGTACGAGGTATGTGCACTATGAGTTTGTGGTTATGCCTTTTGGGTTAACCAACGCACCGGCGATATTTATGCAATTGATGAATAAAATATTTATTGAGCATCTTGATAATTGTGTAGTCATTTTTATCGATGATATTCTGGTCTACTCTCGTGATGAAGAGGAACACGCTCAGCATTTGCGATTGGTATTGGAGATTTTGAGGACTCAACACCTCTATGCAAAGTTTTCTAAGTGTGAATTCTGGCTGAAGGAAGTCATGTTTCTCGGACATGTGATTTCAGCGGAAGGGGTTCAGGTGGATCCCCAGAAAATTGAGGCAGTGTAAGATTGGGCTCCGCCTAGGAACGTGAAGGAAGTTCGTAGCTTTTTGGGTCTGGCCGGATACTACCGGAGGTTCGTCGAGGGGTTCTCCAAACTTGCTCGACCACTTACTCAATTACTCCAGAAGTCCGAAAGGTTCGAATGGAATGAAGAGAGACAACGGAGTTTCGAAGAGCTGAAAAGGCGTCTGACTACCGCGCCGGTTTTAGCCCTGCCTCATGGAATCGGTGGGTATTCGGTTTATTGTGACGCATCAGGACAAGGACTTGGGTGCGTACTCTTACAGCATGATAAAACTATCGCATATGCTTCACGACAACTTAAACTGTATGAACTGAATTATCCTACCCATGATTTAGAGTTAGCTGCTGTAGTGTTTGCATTGAAAATCTGGCGTCACTATTTGTACGGTTCTTCATGTCGAATTTATACCGACCACAAGAGCCTAAAGTATATTTTTAGCCAGAAAAAGCTGAATATGAGACAACGACGTTGGTTAGAGCTGATAAAGGATTATGATCCGGAAATCCTTTACCATCCAGGAAAGGCTAATGTTGTAGCTGATGCGTTGATCCGGATGTCGATATCTCTTCAGATGCTTGAGGTCCTTACGCCTCAAGTTAAGATCAGACAGGAGTTAATTGAGCAGGGAGTCGAAGTATGGATCCAACGGGTTCAGGGTCAGATGTGTACTCTTGAGGCTACTCCGTCCTTGATCGACGACGTCGGGGAAAAACATGAGAATGACCCAATGCTTGTCCAACTGAAGGTGGACGTGGAAAAAGGGAAAGCCCTTGGTTTTATGATCCACGAGGATGGCATTTTGAAATTTCAAGGTAGGCTTTGTGTTCTGAATGACTCGGAGCTGAGACAGAGAATACTCCGAGAAGCCCACGCTACACCTTACTCGATCCATCCTGGGACGAGTAAGATGTACAAGGATCTTAAAAGGAGTTTTTGGTGGAATAATATGAAGAGAGATGTCACCGAGTTTGTGTCAAGGTGTTTGACATGTCAACAAGTCAAAATTGAGCATCAACGGCAGGCCGGGCTGTTGAAACCTCTCCCTATTCCCGAATGGAAATGGGAGGATATTACCATGGATTTCATCACCAGGATGCCGAGGACTAAGACGCGGATGAATATGATTTGGGTTGTTGTTGACCGATTGACTAAGTCGACACATTTTCTTGGCATTAAGGACACGTGGGGACCGGAGCGATTGTCCCGGATTTTTATATCGGAGATCGTGAGATTACACGGTACGCCAAAGTCTATTGTTTCCGATCGTGATGGTCATTTCATGTCGCATTTTTGGAAGGCGGTCCATCAAGCCTTGGGCACCGAGTTGAGGTTGAGTACTTCTTTCCACCCACAGTCTGACGGTCAGACTGAGCGGACGATCCAGACATTGGAAGATATGCTGAGGGCGTGTGCCCTGGACTGGAGTACCGATTGGGAAATACACCTACCTTTGATCGAGTTCACTTACAATAATAGCTGGCACGCATCGATCAAGATGGCACCTTTTGAGGCATTGTATGGTAGGCAGTATAGATCTCCACTTTGTTGGGATGAAGCTTCAGATTTAGTCGGGACGGAACCCGATATGTTGATGGAAACCAAAGAGAAGATTTCCATCATCTGAGACCGATTGTTAACCGCTCAGAGTCGACAAAAATCCTGCGCTGACAATCATCGTCGGCCCTTGGACTTTGATGTGGGAGATCATGTCCTACTCAAAGTATCACCGATTAGAGGAGTCTTCAGGTTCGGGAAAAGGGGCAAACTTAGTCCGAGATATATTGGACCATTTGATATTCTCGACAGAGTTGGGGAACTGGCCTATCGGTTGGACTTACCTCCAGCCCTTAGCCATGTTCACAGTGTGTTCCATGTTTCCCAACTGAGGAGGTATGTCCCTGACCCGAGTCATATCATTGATTACGGGGACATCGAGATCGCAAAGGATGTCACATTTGAAGAGAAACCAGTGAAAGTACTAGAGCATCGAGTAAAACAAATCCGGTAGAAAACCATACCGTTGGTTAAAGTTCAGTGGTCACGACACGGAGTTGAGGAAGCGACGTGGGAAATCGAAGAGAGCATGCGCACTAGATACCCAGAGTTATTCATTTCTTAAGTTTCGGGACGAAACTTCATTTTAGAGGGGGGGATGTAATACCCATACTTTTTGTAAACCTTCTACTCTTGTGCTTTGTAATTTTTACACTCGTGTAAGTGTTTAGTAAGCTTATATTAATCTTGGAACTCTTGTCAATTGGATTTACCCCATTTTCTTGTTCGGATCGTCGCTGTTTTTGGATCCTTGATGCGATTATACTACCTTCGTGTAAAGGGTAGCGCACGCTACGCACACCTTGTAGCGCACTCTAATTTAGTGAGGGTAGCGCACGCTATCCGTTATAATTAGCGCACGCTACTAATGTATTGGAGGCAGACAGTCCAGTAGCTACTGGACTGAAAAAGGGAATTCCTAGCGTACGCTAGGTGTGACTGGTAGCGTACGCTAGATTTTAGTGGTAGCACACGCTACGTTACTAGAGTAACATGCACTAAAGAGAGCAGAGCTGGGGACAGTAGGTTCTGGACTGGGCACTGACTACCAGGTAGCGCACGCTATTAGAAAGAATTAGCGCACGCTATTTTAAGTCCCTAGCGCACGCTATTAGCAGGTGTTAGCATACGCTAACGTAGCTGGCAGAGGCTACTGGACTGCCTGGTGAGTCCGATAGCGCGCGCTATTTTTCATGACTAGCGCACGCTAGTTCCTATTTAGTATAAATAGGACACCTCCGTTCCCAAATCGTCATTTCTTCCTTCCTTCACCTCCTTGGACGATTTCGGGCGATTCCGGGCGATTTGTGAGGAGTTCTTCGAGCTAAAATTATCTAGCAACATCTTTGAGTTACTAGTTCGGATTTATCAACGTTTAGTCCTCTCCACCGCTCCAAATCAAGGTAAACTTCTCACAACCCTAGATTTTCTGGATTTGGGAATTTTCCATCCTATCTCTTCGATCCAGTTTGTTGTTATGTTAGCGTATATCGATTACGAGTTATCTACCTTGGATACATGTTTTCCTATGGATGTATTGGTATATTTCCGGAGTTCTTGAGTATTTGGGATATTTGACTTGCGATTCACTATCTAAGAGAATTATTCCCGGAACACATGTATAGGGGTAGTAAATTCGAGTGATTCCAACTTATTTTCATACCGATGGGGTTTTGATAATTGAATTACGAACTTGTCTACGTTCGGAGTTGTCGAATCCTTCAATCTTGGTACCTTGTCGTTCGTACCCTTTTCTCTCGATTCCAGGCAAGTGATTCTTGTGAAAGTTATGTTCTTAAATGTGAAAAGTAATGCATGTGATTGTGAGAGTTGCTTTTGTTCACTCCGAGAGGACCCTACGGGGTCGAGGAGGGTTCCGCTTATGTCGGTTCCGTGAACATTTGGGTTAGCCACTCCGAGATGATCCGACGGGGTCGAGGAGGGATTCGCGCATTGTCGAGTCCACGGTTAATCAAGAGATATCATCATTTCTAAATATGTTTGGATAATTGTATTTTCCGGAAAATCATTATCATAGTTTTGAATTGGTGCATATGCTTTTATGTATAAGACTTGACATTTCACTTGTAATACTTGCCCTAACCCCTTTCGTTTGGGGAAAATTACTTTTGTGCTTTTCAGATCCTAAGGATCCATACGAGCGAGCACCGGGACGATATGATGAGGATGGCGAGGCGTGATACTGTGGCTAGTTGTGTTCCATTTTGTTTGGTCGTTGTTCTCTTCGGTCCATTTTATCCTTGTAATAATAAATGGTACTCGAGTACTTTAGGAAAGTCCTTTTCCATTGTTGTACAACTCCTTGTATTTCTTTATGGTATTGTTTGTCCGTGGTTGAACTTCCTTGTTCGTATCGAATTTATTGATTCCCAAGTGGATTTTGTCAAATTTGGTACGTTGTGAGTAAGATAAGCCTAGTGGGTCCCAGGTCGGGATTCACGGCGCTGTGATATTCTCCGAATATCTCGGGGGTGTTACAAGGTGAGAGGAAAATGATGTGTGGTAGGCGGAGTTTACTATGTGTATGTGTTTAGGGTTTGTTCAAACAAAAGAACCGTGTCTTAATGTATATCAGTATAACTGGGTATTTGATTTGATTAGACTAGGCTCTAAGCAACCATGAATTGGGCCCGTTTGGTTTTTGTTATCTCCATGTTAACTATGAGAATGACCTTGAGTAATATCAATAAAGTTATCTCATTCCTACTTACTACTTGCTGAGTCAAATCTTCACATCTTATTGTGCTAATTTAATATTTTTTATATAAAAACTAGAAGGTACTGGAAAGTGAAGGAAGTTATTATTTTTTGGCTATTAATATTGTCCTTTATTTGATTATATTTATGTTTTCTGAACGGTGATTTTATTACCCCACTAGCAAGAGAAATTAATATGGAAAAATAAAACATTACAAAGTATTACAAATTATGGAACAAGCCAATATTGGATCATACTTTAAGATGTCTAATTTGTTATACTTGTCTTTTTAATTCATCATTCTAACTAGATTGCTCACCACTGGGCCTTTTATATAAACGCTTACTGAAACTTTGATTTTATTTTTGGTTGGCAACATTTCGTCTTTTATGTGAAAGTTTACAGTAAAGATTATTGTCATAAATCAGTATCATGTGTCGTTTCTTAGTTAATATCTAATACACTTCATTACATTTTAATAAGTTTTGTTTAATCAATATACTTTGTAATTATATGTCAGTTTCTTAATATTACAAAATCTAATATGGAACATATGGAAGAAAAAAAACTCGATGTTTCGACCTAAGCGTCAAAAAGTACAAGATATATCTACAATGAACCAAACACAACACCTATACTTTTACAATAATTTCTCGGAAAAAATGTTTGGGATGTTGCACTTAACCGTATTTTTGAGCTAATAATGGAGATTATGCACCATCTAACTTACACTTCAATAATTTACACAAATATTATGCAATGAACAATTAGATACAGCCCGTGTGTATCGCACGGGTCTAAACGCCTTAATAAGTAAATAAATATATTAAAATATAAATTAACCTCACGTGCATCTAAAAACTGGGATTTCCTTTATGTCATGAATAAATCGTGTGTATGCCATGATATTGACTTTTTGACTCGACCTCGATAATTTTCATGCCATGCTTACAAAAGTTGTGATGAAATCACAACTTAGAAACTTATTGACTCTAATATCCTAGAATTTCGCTATGATTTTCCGCATTATTTTATCCGAGTTGTACCGTACAGAGTGGGACCGATACAGTGTGGATAAATAATTTTGGGAACTGTGACAGTCGTGTCAATATATCTACCGAGATTATATCTAATTCTAGGATATTACATGCTCGGTATGTTTTTCAATGTCAGATACACTGTATGAGTATTTGTACAATTGTCGTACTTGGTCGACAGTTGTATTCGAGGTATCGTGCATCAGAAGTATCGTATGAGAATGATATTGAAACAAGCATATGTATTCAGTATGTCGCGTGTACGTATTCAGTATATTGAGATGACAGACAGAAGCAAAATGGCTAAGTATGAAAGCCATTACGTACGTTATATGTTGGAGATTACGTACGTAGCTAAGTAATCTTAACGTATGTTAAGCTGCGTACATTACGTACGTTAAGAATGGAATCAGCGGGTCCGAGATGTGGTCGGCAGGTGGGCCCGGTGTCGGCGGCTTTCGGCGCAGGATGTGGACAGGCAAGTCAACCTCGAGACTTACGTACGTTAAGGATGAAGAATTACGTACGTAAGCAAGCGAAATACTATAGCAAGTCAACTGCTACATTACGTACGCTATGGCAAGTATGTTACGTACATAATGCATGACACAAAATAGTACAGTTAACCCTGGATGACGATTACGTATGCTATATAGGACATATAACGTACGTTAAAGGCTTTACGTACGTTAAGGTTGTGACTTAACGTACGTAACGAGCTGTGTAGATTATAAAATAAGAACTGGTCTTTCATTTCTTCACGAAAGAAAACGCATTTCCTCCTCCCCAGCTCGTCCTTCTTCACTCTCAAATCCATTTCAGACCCTTATACGTTCGTCAAGACTTTGATGAAGATGATTAGAAGCTTGAGACTTGGATTTCTTGATGTTTTTGGAAGTGTTTGATCCTTGTGGTTCTTCTTCAAGAGGTATGTTGATAAACTCCTTCCATCGATTCGGATTTTGATGTTGTTATTGATGTTCTTCTCCGTATGATGATGATTATGGTATTGTTGTTATGATTTTGAGATTATACGAATCGTATTAATATGATGATATATGTTTTGGATTATGAACTAGATGATGGTTAGATGTTAGAACATATCGAATTACATCGTTTTGTTGGCTACGAACATGATTATGGATTAATTCACGTTCTTGAAGAGTTCTTGAGTAATATATGTCCGTAAATTAGAAGGATTGCAGTTAATTTTGGTATATGATTATTCGTGATGAAAACCGGTAATTGAATTTCTATGAATTTACAAAGATGGGCCGTGTTAATCCGAAATTAAGATTGAAGTCGGAACCAAGAATGTTGTAGATGTTGTTAGAACTATTGATTATCGAAATTTGGCTTGAAATTCGTATTGTTAAGAGTTGGTATGGTTTGGTTTTGTATGATCGAAATGTTGTTGAACCATTGAGTTTGATTAGTTGGTTATATCGGTTTTACTGATTGTTATCGAACGTATTGTTAATTGATCATTGCGCTAGGTTGCGTTAAGTGATCGTGATGATTAACCGTTGTGCTGCGATTGGAATTGGAGGACGCATGAATCGCCTTGGTCGGGGCGGTGGAACTTGTAGATGAAGACGACGGTATTGGTAACAACTTCATCGTATCGGTATCAAGGCAAGTTATGCTTGCTCAGTTCAGCATGTTTAATAAATGATTTTGTTTTCGTTTCATTTACGATTCATATAGCAATGGTATCATGGAATATGAATTATCGGGATGATGATATGCTTGGACTAAGATAAATCTTAATGTATATGACTTTAAAGTGGAAACAGAGACGTGAATTATATTCGGACTATTGTGTGAGAAGATTAGACATCAAGGTTAGTTATCATGCCGACATTGAATTCGAGGTGGTGGTTTGGTATTAGTTATGGACTGTACTTCATTTTGGATTATTTGGATAACCGTGTATTCGTTTAGGAATGTTGGTCGTGGAAAGGTTAGCGTCTCCAGCTCGAGGTAAATTAATATTGCTAGATTATGATAATTATCATGTTGCATTATTGGATGTGTGTGTTGATATTTCATGTGGTGAGTGTGCACCATCGTTTGTTGCGTTATGTGATGTGCTCTTTCTTTGAGCTGTAATCTGTTGGGCCGATGTGTTAGGGGATAAGACTTAAATGGCACCTATGTCCGGAGTATTCCTGAGTAGATGCTTCGTGACCCTTGGCTGCTGCCTTGGGAGTTTATGTGATATTGTCCGGAGTATTCCTGAGTAGATGCTTCCGTGACCATTGGCTACTGCCTTGGGAGATTATGTGTTATTATTATATGTATTGTTGAGCATGCTGTGAACTATTGTCTGACGGAATACGACATTGTGGTCATGTCGGTCCTTCATGATCGAGTTATTGTTGCCCTCTTGGGAAGTCTTCTGATCCTTGTTGGATATGCGTTTCTTCGAGATTTGTTGTCATGTTGCATCATGGCATATCTGGAGTCAGATACGCTCTGATCGTTCATGTGTAGGATTTTCGGGGCGGGTACGTGTAGCATATGTTGGTTTCGACCTCATATTGAACCGTGCACACGAGACGTACTTCGTGAGGCTGATTAGGTACGAGACCAAACGGGTATTAATCAATACCCATGGTTGTCTTGTACACGGACACATGTCCGGATCGGGCGTATCGTGACGTCCATCTTGAGTCTTGTTGATTGGTCGTTCAGGCCATGTATAATCGGATCTATTCGATAGTTGGGTTGTCTTGGAATCATGTATATATGATTTGTATATAGTTGAAGATATTATTCTCTCATATATCTGTTCCCGGTGACCCTTTTCTGACCTCGTTTGGAGTCACAATACCGATGGTCAACTCGTTTGTCATCGACCGTTTATTAATCTCGTTTGGAGTTCCCCCTATCATTGGTAATCTCGGTTGTCATTGATCCTTATCGATCCTATTTGGGAGTTTACCCTACCGTTGGTATTCTTGGTTGTTAGTCCTTGATTGATCTTGTTGGAGTTTACCATGTCGTCGGTATTCTCGGTTGTTGATCCCTTATTTCTCTTTACCGTGTCGTCAGTATTCTCGACTATTGTTCCTTTATTAATCTTATTGGAATTTACCGTGTCGTCAGTATTCTCGACTATTGTCTCTCTATTGATCTCATTAGAGTTTACCGTGTCATCAGTATTCTCGGCTATTGTCTCTCTATTGATCTCATTAGAGTTTACCGTGTCGTCGGTATTGTCGGTTGTTGTCTCTTCATTGATCTTATTGGAGTTTATCGTGTCGTTGGTATTCTCGGTTGTTGACCCTTTATTGATCTTGTTGGAGTTTACCGTGTCGTTGGTATTCTCGGTTGCTGATCCTTTATGATCTTGTTGGAGTTTGCCGTATTGTTGGTATTCTTGGTTGTTGATCCTTCATTGATCTTGTTGGAGTTACCACATCATGGTATTCTCATTCGTGGTTGATCCTTTGTCGATCTTATGTGGAGTTATCATGTCATTGATATTTCCATTTTGATGCATTGGTTGTTTATCATTATTGATTGTGTGAGTATTCATGTTTTGCATTGATATCCGGGACTTGCCATTGTCTCGGGATGGTTGGTTTACAGATGTACCGTGTGATATCGGTTTTATCAGAATTGGAATCCGATTTGTGCGATCCCGCGGACAGAATCGGACTTGGCCAGATTATTCCATATTGGAGATATGTTTATGTTTGAGAATCTTGGTATCGTTTCGGATACAGCTCAGGTGGTTACTCTGAATTCATCCGTCACTTAAGAACGCGAGATGTGATTATGGTAAGGATTGATTTGATATGGATTGTGATGGGTTGGTAAGGTTATGTTGGTAAGACTACATTGGAATTATTCTTACCTTGTAATTACATTGATATGTATTGTTTTTGTGATGTGATCGTTATCATTGTTGAGTATTATGACTGACCCCATCGTGGGCTTTATCTTTTAGGTACTGAGAGTTCGTGCTAGTAGCGGTCGTGAAGAGATGAGCTTTCCGGTGATACTGGCTATGGCATGGTCATTGGGATTCGAGTGTTCATTCTGATTTTTATAATTCCACTGCGAACGTATTTAATTACATTTTATCCGCTGTGTGTGTATGTTTCTAAATGGATTTTCGGTATTCTTTGAACTGTATTTTTATCCGCTGCGTGTGTGTGTACTTTAAACGGCCCTTTTGGCATTTTTAAACATTTGCGAAAATGATTTTAGCCTTGTGGGTTCCAATATGGGGCCCACGGCGCTGTAATATTCCCGTATGGTTTTGAGGGTGTTACAGAAGATGGTATCGGAGCTTTGGGTTTCGTAAAACCCGGGCATGTGTGTTATGTGGCTCTACCAGTACGGTAGTAGCGTGACTTTTAAAAATAATTTTCCGACTTTTGAGTCAAACTGATTTTTGGAGATCCCAAAATTTTTGAAATATTTTCAAATTGCCATATTTGCGATGCCGGTGTATTGTTACGTTGAGGCTTTATATGGGAGTCGTATGCTAGTATCATGGGAGATCATCGACTTCACGGACCTGTAAGTATGTCCTTTCAGTTATTCAATTTTGATGATGGTTATTTGAGCATGGTATCGCGATTTTGAGATGTTTCGGGATTGAGATATTGATTATGACAGGATTTTAAGTTTCGAGGATGAAACTTATTTAAGTGGATAGATATGTAATATCCTAGAATTTCGCTATGATTTTTTGCATTATTTTATCCGAGTTGTACCGTACAGAGTGGGACCGATACAGTGTGGATAAATAATTTTTGGAACTGTGAGAGCCGTGTCAATATATCTACCGAGATTATATCTAATTCTAGGATATTACATGCTTGGTATGTTTTTCAATGTCAGATACACTGTATGAGTATTTGTACAATTGCCGTACTTGGTCGACAGTTGTATTCGAGGTATCGTGCATCAGAAGTATCGTATGAGAATGATATCGGAACGAGCATATGTATTCAGTATGTCGCGTGTACGTATTCAGTATATTGAGATGACAGACAGGAGCAAAATGGCTAAGTATGAAAGCCATTGCGTACGTTATATGTTGGAGATTACGTACGTAGCTAAGTAATCTTAATATACGTTAAGTTGCGTACATTACGTACGTTAAGAATGGAATCAGCGGGTCCGAGCTGTGATCGGCAGGTGGGCCCGGTTTCGGCGGCTTTCGGCGCAGGATGTGGACAGACGAGTCAACCTCGAGACTTACGTACGTATGAAGAATTACGTACGTAAGCAAGCGAAATACTGTAGCAAGTCAACTGCTACATTACGTACGTTATGGCAAGTATGTTACGTACGTAATGCATGACACAAAATAGAACAGTTAGCCCTGGATGATGATTACGTATGCTATATAGGACATATAGCGTACGTTAAAGGCCTTATGTACGTTACGGTTGTGACTTAACGTACGTAACGAGATGTGCAGATTATAAAATAAGAACTGGTCTTTCATTTCTTCACGAAAGGAAACACATTTCCTCCTCCCCAGCTCGTCCCTCTTCACTCTCAAATCCATTTCAGACCCTTATACGTTCGTCAAGACTTTGATGAAGATGATTAGAATCTTGAGACTTGGAGTTCTTGATGTTTTTGGAAGTGTTTGATCCTTGTTGTTCTTCTTCAAGAGGTATGTTGATAAACTCCTTCCATCGATTCGGATTTTGATGTTGTTATTGATGTTCTTCTCCGTATGATGATGATTATGGTATTGTTGTTATGATTTTGAGATTATACGAATCGTATATTGAAGAATATGATGATATATGCTTTGGATTATGAACTAGATGATGGTTAGATGTTAGAACATATCAAATTACATCATTTTGTTGGCTACGAACATGATTATGGATTAATTCACGTTCTTGAAGAGTTCTTGAGTAATATATGTCCGTAAATTAGAAGGATTGCAGTTAATTTTGGTATATGATTATTCGTGATGAAAACCGGTAATTGAATTTCTATGAATTTACAAAGATGAGCCGTGTTAATCCGAAATTAAGATTGAAGTCGGAACCAAGAATGTTGTAGACGTTGTTAGAACTATTGATTATCGAAATTCGGCTTGAAATTCATATTGTTAAGAGTTGGTATGGTTTGGTTTCGTATGATCGAAATGTCGTTGAACCGTTGAGTTTGATTAGTTGGTTATATCGGTTGTACTGATTGTTATCGAACGTATTGTTAATTGATCATTGCGCTAGGTTGCGTTAAATGATCGTGATGATTAACCATTGTGCTGCGATTGGAATTGGAGGACGCATGAATCGCCTTGGTCGGGGCGGTGGAACTTGTAGATGAAGACGACGGTATTGGTAACAACTTCATCGTATCGGTATAAAGGCAAGTTATGCTTGCTCAGTTCATAATGTTTAATAAATGATTTCATTTTCATTTCATTTATGATTCATATAGCAATGGTATCATGGAATATGAATTATCGGGATGATGATATGCTTGGACTAAGATAAATCTTAATGTATATGACTTTAAAGTGGAAACAGAGACGTGAATTATATTCAGACTATTGTGTGAGAAGATTAGACATCAAGGTTAGTTATCATGCCGATATTGAATTCGAGGTGGTGGTTTGGTATTAGTTATGGACTGTACTTCATTTTGGATTATTCGGATAACTGTGTATTCATTCAGGAATGTTGGTCGTGGAAAGGTTAGCGTCTCCAGCTCGAGGTAAATTAATATCGCTAGATTATGATAATCATCATGTTGCATTATTGCATGTGTGTGTTGATATTTCATGTGGTGAGTGTGCACCATCGTTTGTTGCGTTCTGTGGTGAGTGTGCTCTTTCTTTGAGTTGTAATATGTTGGGCCGATGTGTTAGGGGATAATACCTAAATGGCACCTATGTCCGGAGTATTCCTGAGTAGATGCTTCCGTGACCCTTGGCTGCTGCCTTGGGAGTTTATGTGATATTGTCCGGAGTATTCCTGAGTAGATGCTTCTGTGACCATTGGCTGCTGCATTGGGAGTTTATGTGCTATTATTATATGTATTGTTGAGCATGCTGTGAACTATTGTCTGACGGAATACGACATTGTGGTCATGTCATTCCTTCATGATCGAGTTATTGTTGCCCTCTTGGGAAGTCTCCTGATCCTTGTTGGATATGCGTTTCTTCGAGATTAGTTGTCATGTTGCATCGTGGCATATCTGGAGTCAGATACGCTCTGATCGTTCATGTGTAGGATTTTCGGGGCGGGTACGTGTAACATATGTTGGTTTCGACCTCATATTGAACTGTGCACACGAGACGTACTTCGTGAGGCTGATTTGGTATGAGACCAGACGGGTATTGATCAATACTCGTGGTTGGCTTGTACACGGACACATGTCCGGATCAGGCGTATCGTGACGTCCATCTTGAGTCTTGTTGATTGGTCGTTCATACCATGTATAATCGGATCTGTTCGATAGTCGGGTTGTCTTGAAATCCCGTATATATGATTTGTATATAGTTGAAGATATTATTCTCTCATATATCTATTCCCGTTGACCCTTTTCTGACCTCGTTTGGAGTCATAATACCGATGGTCAACTCATTTGTCATCGACCGTTTATTAATCTCGTTTGGAGTTCCCCCTATCATTGGTACTCTCGGTTGTCATTGATCCTTATTGATCCTATTTTGGAGTTTGCCCTACCGTTTGTATTCTTGGTTGTTAGTCCTTGATTGATCTTGTTGGAGTTTACCGTGTCGTCGGTATTCTCGGTTGTTGATCCCTTATTGCTCTTTACCGTGTCTTCAGTATTCTCGACTATTGTTCCTTTATTAATCCTATTGGAATTTACCGTGTCGTCAGTATTATCGGCTATTGTCTCTCTATTGATCTCATTGGAGTTTATCGTGTCGTCCGTATTGTCGGTTATTGTCTCTTCATTGATCTTTTTGGAGTTTATCGTGTCGTCGGTATTCTCGGTTGTTGACCCTTTATTGATCTTATTGGAGTTTACCGTGTCGTTGGTATTCTCGGTTGCTGATCCTTTATTGATCTTGTTGGAGTTTGCCGTATTGTTGGTATTCTCGGTTGTTGATCCTTCATTGATCTTGTTGGAGTTACCACATCATGGTATTCTCGTTCGTGGTTGATCCTTTGTCGATCTTATATGGAGTTATCATGTCATTGATATTTCCGTTTTGATGCATTGGTTGTTTATCATTATTGATTGTGTGAGTATTCATATTTTGCATTGATATCCGGGACTTGCCATTGTCTCGGGACGGTTGGTTTACAGATGTACTGTGTGATATCGGTTTTATCAGAATTGGAATCCGATTTGTGCGATCCCGCGGACAGAATCGGACTTGTCCAGATTATTCCATATTGGAGATCTGTTTATGTTTGAGAATCTTGGTATCGTTTCGGATACAGCTCAGGTGGTTACTCTGAATTCATCCGTCACTTAAGAACGCGAGATGTGATTATGGTAAGGATTGATTTGATATGGATTGTGATGGGTTGGTAAGGTTATGTCGGTAAGACTACATTGGAATTATTCTTACCTTCTAATTACATTGATATGTATTGTTTTTGCGATGTGATCGTTATCATTGTTGAGTATTATGACTGACCCCGTCGTGGGCTTTATCTGTTAGGTACTCGGAGTTCGAGCTAGTAGCGGTCGTGAAGATATGAGCTTTCCGGTGATACTGGCTATGGCATGATCATTGAGATTCGAGTGTTCATTTTGATTTTTATAATTCCGCTGCGAACGTATTTAATTACGTTTTATCCGCTGTGTGTGTATGTTTCTAAATGGATTTTCGGTATTCTTTGAACTGTATTTTTATCCGCTGCGTGTGTGTGTGTGTACTTTAAACGGCCCTTTTGGCATTTTTAAATGTTTGCGAAAATGATTTTAGCCTTGTGGGTTCCAATATGGGGCCCACGGCGCTGTAATATTCCCGTATGGTTTTGGGGGTGTTATATTGACCAACGAAATCCGTCCATGACCAAAAAGTGAGAGTTTCAAACATGATGAAAATTAGTGCCAAACATTACGCTATGAACACTTAGGTACAGCCCATGTGCAACGGACGAGACTCTTCAATAACTAATAAACTATAAACTCATTAAAATTGTTATATTTACGAAAATATAAACAAATTCATTTCAATGATCAACAAACATACAAAAAGGTTTAGTCCCTTGATTTAATGTGGAGTATTCTAGATCGAACATTAAAATTAAACTCCTTATCTATAATCGTTTAGTGTTCCACACAATTAATTGCAGGTATACAAACAATCATGGAGTAACTTAAAGCTTTGTCAATAAATTAGGACTGTCCACATGCTTCTATTGAGCCTTTTGGGTTTTCAGTACGTTTTTAAAGATTTGGGTGCATGTCTATAAATTGTTAGAGGGTCTACAGGTTGCATACGCCCTGATGCTCATTGCTTTTTTATATCTATTCACCAAACCTTATAACTATTTAGCTAAACATTACTCAACACGTCTCAATTAGATGCACCATCTTACTTACACTTCAATAAGTGATGACGATCAAAGAAAGAAAGTATCTTTTAGGTCTCAAAGAGATAGTAACCGTCATGGAAGACACTCAGTCTCAACCGCCACTGGCTGCTATGTGGAAAACATGAAATATCAGGGTTTGGCTACAAAACTTGGAGATTATTGTCAAACACTAAAAGCATCATATCGTATCAATCATATGTAGGTCTCAAAGAGATAGTAACCGTCATGGAAGACGCTCAGTCTCAACCGCCACTGGCTGCTATGTGGAAAACATGAAATATTAGGGGTTGGCTACAAAACTTGACGATTATTGTTAAACATTAAAAGCTTCGTTTGCTTCATCAATTTTAACCGATCCAATTTAAGTGTGTGTTTTATTCATCTGTATGGCAGACAAAAAGTCAAACTACCAAAAACACACTCTGTATATACCCTCTTCATTAAAAATTATAAATAAAAGAATAAAAAAATAAAAAAAAACATAAAAAAAACACAACAACAAAAGAAGATCTAATATTAAAACTACCCTTTCATTCATAAACTGCAGAGTTATTTGCATAAAAACCATTGATGTCATCATCAACAACCAACCTTGAGAACCCATACATACCCATCAAAAAAACATAACAGACTACGTAGATGATAAACCAACCAAAAGAACCTAAACAACCAATTACCCATGAAGACCTAATCATACATATCCATAATGGAGATATTGCTCCTTCTCAGATAAACCAGCACGCACTTCAACCAAGATGGCCGTAAACGCCTCCAGCCTCCTTCGCTTCCTGACTTGAACCTCATGTAGGCACTCATAGGTATCACCACCAGCTTCTTCTGTTGGATCAAAATCGGTATTATGCGCCGTGATGCGGAAGCGTAAATTAAATATGCGAAAATTAAATGACACACGGATTTATAGAGGTTCGGCCAAACGTGCCTACATCCTCTCTCGGTATCTTTTTCAATATGATGAAGATCAACCTCTGCACCTCTCTTCTATCGGTCGAGGGATAACCGTTACAAACTTGTCTTCTATCGGTCCAAGTTAAACCGTACAATCTCTCTTCTCTCGGTCGAGATATTACCGCTTGTACTTGTCTTTGTGTCGGTACAAGTTAAACTGTTTTCCTTTTCGTAGGACAAGGAATCAACCTCTCTAGCTTTCTACGGATACTAGATAGACCTCACTTAGATATCGATTGTGATTCTAACAATGTCGGATCCTTGATTCCAATAACACCGAATCCAATCGTATCTTTTCTTTTTCCTCTCGTATATGTGTTGAATGTATAAACACTCAAACTAATAATATAAGCTCAATATCACAACAAGAATATAATGTATATGAATATCATATCAATGTCTTGATTGCTTGAAGTTGTTGTAGGATGAATACATTTGGAGTGGTATTTATAGCCATTTCTCTTCCAACTAGCCGTTAGCCTTCTGTGACTCTATTACGTACGTTAAAGCCTCCTCCTTACGTACGTTAGCTCATCTTAGTTACGTATATTAACATCTTCCAGTTTCAGTTCAGTAGCTTTCGTTTTGATCATTACGTACGTTAATCAAACACCCATTACGTACATTATATATAGTCAATATGTCCGTTGCATGCTAACATATGCCATGACATCATCTCCAACGTTCATCTCGTTTTGAACTCAGAAACATTCCATTACGTACGTTAAGTAACATGTGTTACGTACGTTAATCTTTCACTATTACGTACGTTACTCTATCTGCATAGCGTACGTTATCTTCCTTCAGACCAGTTTTTTGCGACTTCGATTTCTTCGATGCTTTGCTTCGCCTCTTTGTTGTTATATTTTTTTTAGCAACTTAATCATCAAAACACTATTAATGAATACGTGGAATAAATATTCCAACAATCTCCCACTTTTTGATGATTACAAAACAACACTTGAATTGGATAAAATCTGCAAAAATAAAATATATGTATATTATACGAATCAAAGTTTTCGGCTTTGATCGTTTCGTTAGTCTCTCCGATTTTTCTTTTCTTGTCATTTTCGACTTCTCCGTTTCTCCCCCTTTTTGTATACTTTTCTTTTCTCCTTTTCGATTTCTTCGCCTTTTCTTTTCTCCTCTTTTTTGCATTTTTTTTCTCGTCATTCTTCCATGACGCTTTTTATCAATTCAACCCCTTTCTCCCCCCTTTTTGTATTCAGCAAAAAGTGTAATAGAAACGAATAATAAATACCAAATTGGTGTATATAAAAATATGCGATACCAATTGATGAATATAACTATATGCATGAATAGGGTATAACTCCCCCTAACAAAAATATTCGTTTAAAAAATATACTCCCCCTGAGTAAAATACAAATTGTTAAAAATTAATTTTTGGGGATCCAACCTATATTGGTTTTTGTTTCGAGACGTAAACGATGTTTGAGATGGTGGTTCCTTTAGGAATCCAAATTTTCTTAACTTTAATCGTTCGTCTTGGGCTTTTACAGTTTAAATATGGTGCCCGATTTTAAAATATTTTTTGCAATGGGGTATCTTCAAGTTCACGGATTCGGTTTGACTTTTCAAAAGATCATCTTTTAGGATATTTTTGTTTCTAACGCATTGAGAATGATCGGTCTCGATTTTCCCTTTTCAAGAATTTTAGAATTTTCAATTTCCAATGATTTATTTTTAAATTTAAGGGATTTTATTTCCGATAAAGCATTTTGATAATCCGTATGCAATAATTCAAATGCTTCAAAAAGTTTGTCGTAAGAGTTACTTACTTGACTTTCGACGTCACTATCGTTGAATGAACTTTGGGCCATAAGAGCGAGATTATTTTGATTGATAAAATCATCATCTTAGTCTTCATCGTTCCATGTTGCAACGAGAACCTCTTTCTTGGGTTTTGCTCGACAATTCTTCGCAAAGTGGCCTGGTTTACCACATAATCGACAAGAATTGTCGAATTTCTTAGATTCGCCCTTTTGGATGTCCTGCTTTCTCCGGTTAACAAGTGTTGGAACTTA
This sequence comes from Orobanche coerulescens, assembly GCA_033398695.1. Classification (NCBI taxonomy): domain Eukaryota; kingdom Viridiplantae; phylum Streptophyta; class Magnoliopsida; order Lamiales; family Orobanchaceae; genus Orobanche; species Orobanche coerulescens. The sequence continues at coordinate 159,913,314 of CM065809.1, forward strand.
TTAATATTCTTGGCATAATATGCCGATTCTTCTTCGCTATCATCCACCGGAATTTCTTCTCTCTTTGACATCTTAGCCTTCATGGCTATTGATCGTTCCTTCGGCTTTGGCTTGACACTTCGTGATTTTAAGACTATCTCATAATTAATTAGCGAACCAACGAGGGCGCTAAAATCAAGCGTATTGAGATCTTTAGATTCCATTATTGTCTTCACCGTCCCGTCCCATTCTCGAGGTAGTGATCATAGAATTTTCTTTACTTTCTCACTACTCGAAAGTAGTTTTCCGAAACATGCCAATTCATTTGTGATGATCGAGAATCGGTCGAGCATTGTAGTGATGGATTCGTCGTCCTTCATTTGGAATAACTCGTAATCGTGAAGGAGCATGTTTATCTTCGTCTCCTTGCCTTGAGACGTACCTTCGTGTGTTACCTCAAGCATTTTCCAAATTTCTTTGGCACTATCACACGATAATATCTGGTTGTGTTCTTCAGGATTTAATGCACAATATAATAATTGCATGGCTTTGCAATTATAATGGTCGTTTTTTCAATCCGCATCATCATACTCTTCAAAGGTTTTGAGAGTTCCATTTGAGTTCATCGGAATTTTGGGACCAAGGCATATAACCTTCCATAATTCGATATCGTAAGCTCCGATGAAAATAGACATTTTCTTCTTACAAGTCATGAAATTTGATCCATCAAAAAATGGTGGTCGGTTGAGAGCAAGGCCTTCGACTGGTGCATATTGAAACACCATTTGGATCGACTTCTTGGATGTTAAGCCGCTTATTGGAGGTACCGCTCCGATACTAATTGTTGGAGCAAAATCGGTATTATGTGCCGTGTTGCGGAAGCGTAAATTAAATGTGCGGATATTAAACGACACACGGATTTATAGAGGTTCAGATAAATGTGCCTACGTCCTCTCTCGGTATCTTTTTCAATATGATGAAGATCAACCTCTGCACCTCTCTTCTATCGGTCGAGGGATAACCGTTACAAACTTGTCTTCTATCGGTCCAAGTTAAACCGTACAATCTCTCTTCTATCGGTCGAGATATTACCGCTTGTACTTGTCTTTGTGTCGGTTCAAGTCAAACTGTTTTCCTTTCATAGGACAGGGAATCAACCTTTCTAGCTTTCTATGGGTACTAGATAGACCTCACTTAAATATCGATTGCGATTCTAACAATGCCGGATCCTTGATCCTAATAACACTGAATCCAATCGTATCTTTTATTTTTCCTCTCGTGTATGTGTTGAATGTATAAACACTCAAACTAACAATATAAGCTCAATATCACAACAACAATATAATGTATATGAATATCAGATCAATGTATTGATTGCTTGAAGTTGTTGTAGGATGAATACCATTTGAAGTGGTATTTATAGCCATTTCTCTTCCAACTAGTCATTAGCCTTCTGTGACTCTATTACGTACGTTAAAGCCTCCTCCTTACGTACGTTAGCTATGATACGTATGTTAGCTCATCTTAGTTACGTACGTTAACATCTTCCAGTTTCAGTCTAGTAGCTTTCGTTTTGATCATTACGTACGTTAATCAAACACCCATTACGTACATTATATATAGTCAATATGTCCGTTGCAAGCTGACCTATGCCATGACATCATCTCCAACGTTCATCTCGTTTGAACTCAGAAACATTCCATTACGTACGTTAAGTAACATGTGTTATGTACGTTAATCTTTCACTATTACGTACGTTACTCTATCTACATAGCGTACATTATCTTCCTTCATACCAGCTTTTTGCGACTTCGATTTCTTCGATGCTTTACTTCGCCTCTTTGTTGTTTTGTTTTGTTTAGCAACTTAATCATCAAAACACTATTAATGAATATGTGGAATAAATATTCCAACATCTTCTTCATCATGGTTAAGCGACCACACCTCCACCATTCTCTTAGTGCGTGTTTCAATCTTCCTTCGCAACTCATTGCATCGCTCCCCAAGCCACATAATCAGTCCTTCATCTTCTGTATATTCTTGACTGAAGAGAAACTTGAAGTATTTTTGTAGCTCCTTGCACCCAGAAACATCTTTGAGTTCATTGATGAGAGGAGTATCAGCCATTGATTTGGTTGTTAGGTGAGAAATGTTTTTTTGTTGATAAAAGTTAAGAGAGATTAATAAATCTAAAACAAGTACTAATGCAATGTAAATAACGAAACTGGATTGGAACTGAATAGACTTCATCATTACAAAACTTAACTCCAGTATTAATTCACACACTTGGTTTGTTTTCCCATGCAGAAATATCAAATCCGTTTTTAACACAAACTTTTGCAATAACACATAAAACCCTTCAACTTATGATAAAAGATGCATCAAAATTACAAAAAGAAAAAATGGCAATATAACATAACTAACCCTCAAAGTTTGCCAATTATGATAAAAGATGCCTAAAAAACACAACAAAAAACATTATCATACCAAACATCTTAATTATTAAATAAATGTATACAAAAATCTTAACAACCGAAAATAAATATCAAAACTTCATTGCCTCCAACTTCTCGATAAAAGATAACAATGCACGAAGACGAACATGCTTTTGTGTTACCACGAACATCAACCTATCAACTTCATCTGAATCCTCCTCTTGCATCAGATCCGCAACGCTTTGAACTGAAGAATCATAAGTACCAACAACCTTCAGCTCCTTTATAATACAGTCCCTATGATTCACACGATCAAGAATTTCTGACACTTTTTCCCTTAAATATGCTTCATCAGCAAATGTAGATTTAACTTCTCGGCCATAATAGTAGACTTAGATCATAATATTAACACATCTCCTACTGAAACCTCAAGTCCAATCGCTCTGATCCCGAGGGCGATTTGCTCCTTCACACACACGCCGCCACTTCTCTCTTCAACCACACCCCCGTCCGGCCACCATCTCCGGCCAACTCACCACCAGCCGACTCGTCTTCACCGCCCGCACCTTTGCCTGCTACCTCCAGCCAGAACCTTCGCCGGCAGCAGCATCCGAGAGCCTTATGGTTTTCACGCACTAAAAGTGAAAATCGCACCCCCGGTCGCTTGCACTTTCCGACCTGTTCTGCCATCATTTTCTCCATCTGAACACAAATTTGTCATCGTCGCAACAGCTTGCTACTTCGTGTCGCCGAGTTTCATGCCTGTCGTCGCTGTTTCCGACGACTGAAACTTTGTCATGCTGAGGAAAAAAAGGAAGTCACGGTCGCCCGAAAAAACAAAGGTTTCATCACCTGCAACACTTAATGCCATCTCGCAAAGAAGCCGGCCGTCTCGGTCGTCTTCGCCGTCATCATCATCGTCAGAGAAGGCTCTCCATCATCAGCCGATCGTCAACGGCATCGCATATCCTTCCAGCAAAGGTTCACCTAATTCTAGTCATTACAGTGATGCATCTCCGGTGGCCCAGCACATCCCTGTAGAAGCTCCGCCGTCTCCGTCGAAAACCCTAGTCGCAGGGTCTGTCACGCCTCATGAAACCCTAGCGGCGGAGAACAGGCAGAATTTAAAGCTCCCGTTCGTTGTCGAGCAACCGTCGATATTAGGGCCATTCCCAGCGTTTGGTCCAAATGCTCCGGGCTTTACTAATGAGCCCGCTTCACAAACCCACCAGTCCATTGACCAGGTACGGCCCATTTCACCTATACCCAATCACATTGGACCTGCTACTATTTGGCCTACATCTTATATGCAAAATCAGCCCAGCAGTAAAATTAGCCCAGATAATATTCCCAGCCTATCTGAATTTATTCCCGGCCCATCTAAATCGGCCCATTCCACTTTACCCCAGCCTGCAAATACCCCTAACCCAAATTTATCTAAACCCAATACCATTCTTAATTACTTTAAACCTAATAATAAAGTCCAATTTGGCAGCTTTAATAGCCCAAAGGCCACAGGACCTACTCTTGAAAACCCAAATGACCCAACCCCCACTCGATCTGATCCACTCCCCCCCCCGGCCCATATAAATCCCTCACCTCAATTAACTGATACCCAGCCCAACCAAACCTTCCCCTCAAACAGCCCAGTAACCCTGTCGAAGCCCAAACCCTCACTTAACCCACAAAATCCAATTAACCGCGGCCCTCCCCCTAAAGCTGAACACGTCCCCCGTACGGAACAAATTGGTGCATCTCGAATTTCTGGTCCAGCCATTTACAATCCGATCCGGCAACCTAACCCGACACAACATGACCCATCCCGGCCGAAGGGTACTTATGCTCAAATGCTCGATAATTCTTCTGGTTCGGCCCAGCAGCCCATTTTTGCCCAGCAGACCGGTTCGACAGTTAAATCTTTCAATTTCGACAGAGTGAAGGTATGTCCGTTTGGTACTCTTTCCTCCGTAAATGAGAAAACGCGTGTTACCTTTTCTTCTTCTGATATGACTACCCTTGCCGCTTCATGGGAATGCACTTTGATTCTTAAATTTTCGCATGCTATTCCCTCTCCTCGAGATGTGTCTACGGGTTTGAATGATATGAAACTGAGGGGTAAATTTAGTTGGAGTTGGTTAAATTATTGTCACATAGCGATTAGGTTTGATAATGATGAGGATTTTAGATGAATTTTGTTAGGATCAACGTGGAATTTTTCTGGATGTCCTGCCCGTGTTTTTAAGTGGTCACCTAGTTTTTCGGTTAGGACTGAGACTTCTATCTGCCCGGTTTGGATTAGACTTCCAGGTCTGCCTTTGTATTTACTCCATCCACGCGCATTATACACGATTGCTAAGGCTGTTGGCAATCCCATTTTAGTTGATGCCCCGACGGCCACACATTCACGACTTTCAGTCGCCCATGTGTGTGTCGATATTGATCTTTTGGCGCCCAGAGTGCCCGAGATTGAAGTTGAATTTGATGATCACATTCTTATGCAGCGCATCATCTACGAGAGAGTTCCATTGTATTGCTCTCTTTGCTCTCATGTGGGGCACGACCCGTCCAGTTGCTACATAGTTGGCAATAAAGAACGCCCTCCTCCGCCCCAACGTAAGAAGCCTGCCGTTGTCACATCTAGACAACAGAAGGCGCAGCCAGCCCCTGTTAAAGCCCCTAAGGCTAATACCTCTCAGGCTGCTCCTAAGACCGCTAAAGGGAAGGAGCTTGCCGTTTGGCAGGTTGTTACCAAAAAAGGAGCTAGAGAGACGGGGATGATCCCCAAGGGCACGACTGCCACCGGACAGCACTCGTACTTTGCATCGTTAGACTCCTCTGCTAGAGAGGAAGAGAATTTAGTAGGCACAGATGACATTATTAGCGTGGACAATAAGGATAGCGTGTTGGGTAGCGATGACGGTGGTCGAGATAGCGATATTGAGCGTGTTTTAGAGGACGACACGGAGTCCTCTACCGTCCCACACTTTTCTAGACTCGTAGAGTCTACCTCCCCCCACCATGACGGTGAGGGCTGCACGGATGATCCGATCATCGTGGAGCCTGAGACCCTTGCCATGGTGGTTTACGAGCCTCCCCCTGCTCTTCCTTCTTCTTCTTTTCCTTCTCGATCTCAGACTGAGTGTGGTCTTAAACGCGCCCAATTTGAGATTTCTGAGTCCAGTCTCTCTTTATCGGCGATGGTGCCTCTTACGACGGCACCGAAGCCCCCGGTTAAGAGACGTCTGATGTATTCTACTGCTGCTCCTGGTGTCACCACTAGGGGCAAAGCTGCTTCCGACTCCTCGATTTACACATGAGGAAGAACAGCTTCTCGCGGACCCTCCTCCTCCTCGAAGGGGCGATCTTCCTCGCCCTTGAAAGGGGGAACATCTGCCCGGCAGGATACAACTCGGATACGGGGCCGCTCCAGTCAGCATTCTAGGTCTTCGTATGAGTTGGTTGGTTAGTTTATGTCGATACCCATTCTTACATGGAACGCTCGTGGTCTGGCTAACACCGGAGCACAGAAGCGCATTCGACATCTCAACCGTGTTCATAGGTTTTCTTTTATTGGAATTTTAGAACCCATGGGTTCCAATGCTAATTTTGATTTTTATATTCGTTCTTTAGGTTTTGCGTCGGGACTTTATAATCGGTCTAACAAAATTTGGTTTTTTTCTTCCCCTCACTTTCAGCACCAAGTTTTGTTGGATACCGATCAAGTCCTCCATCTTTCTATTTCTTCCCCCTTCTTCCTCAGTCGATTTATGTCACCTTTGTCTATGCCAGCACTAACCGTGTTGGTTGTTATGCCCTTTGGGACACCCTCCGTGAGATTGCTTTGGAAGTAGAGGGGTTGTCGTGGCTAGTCAGCGGTAACTTCAACATCTTCTTGCATTCACATGAGCGCGAGGGTAGTACCACAGACCGTTCTCCAGAGATTCTAGACTTCGCACAGGCTATTGCTGACTGTGAGTTGATTGATGCGGGTTGCGAGGGCGATATTTTCACTTGGGAGTGCAATGGTTTGAGGGAAAGGCTAGATCGTGCTCTATTTAATGAAGCATGGTCGAACGTGTTTGCGGTTTCTACCGTCGCTCACCTGCCTAGACTTCGGTCGGACCATGCGCCCTTTCTTATCCAGTGTCGCTTCTCTGCGAATCGTCACAAGTCGTCATTCTATTTCCAGAGTATGTGGATCCGGCATCACACATTCCTAGACACTGTTAGGGAGGTCTGGCTTACCCCGACTGGATTATCTGGCATGTGTAACCTACAGGCCAAACTCCTTGGGGTTAAGCGCAGGCTGAAACAGTGGAACTGGTCTGTTTTTGGAAATCTTCATTCGAAGTTGGATGAGGCCTTAAGGGCTGTTGACGAGGCCGAGCGGCGATATGATTCGGATCCTACTCCGGAGAATAGAACCGATATGCACCGTTTTCGTTCTGAGTACCATATTCGTCTCTCTATGGAGGAAGATTTCTAGAAACATAAAGCCACAGTTCGTTGGTTTACTGAGGGCGAGCACAACACACGGTTCTTTTAGGGTTTTGCGAAGCAGAAACGTTGTCAGTCGCATATTCACAGCATTGAGGATGGTGGTACGATGATCGCTATAGAGTCGGACATCCGATCATCTTCTGTGAATTTCTTTAGGACTCTGCTTACATCCGATGGTGATGTTCTCGTCCCCCGGATGACAATTGTTTTCCCTCTATCCCCTGTTCTTTTGATTCTGATAGTTTGTGTGTCCCACCCTCTCCCCAGGAGATTCGTGCTGCGGTATTTGATATCGATCCTCACAGCGCTTCTGGGTCTGACGGGTTCTCATCGTTGTTTTTTCAGCATTGTTGGGAGATTGTCTCTTCCGACGTGGAGGGGGCTGTGCTCGAGTTTTTTGAGGGTCATCCTATGCCTCCGGCTTTCACGGCGACTACGGTCGTCTTGATCCCGAAGAAGCCTGTTCCGAGTGGTTGGTCAGATTACCGGCCTATTAGTCTGTGTAATGTGACCAATAAGATTATCACAAAAATCCTTAACGCTCGGCTTGCTCCTCTCCTCCCTCTGATTATCTCTCCGAACCAGAGTGGATTTGTTCACGGGCGGGTTATTACTGATAATATCCTTCTGGCCCAAGAACTTATTCACGACCTCCACGTCGCGGACATTTATGGTGTCCCGAACCTTGCGCTGAAGCTTGATATGGATAAGGCGTATGATAGGGTTCACTGGCAGTTTTTACGTGAGGTCCTGGTGAGGATGGGATTCCCAGCTAGATGGATTTTGTTCATCCGTCATTGCGTCGAGAGTTGCACGTTCTCCATTTTGGTGAACGGCAGTCCGGCCGGCTATTTTGCCTCTAGTCAGGGTTTGCGTCAGGGCGACCCTCTCTCTCCATCGCTCTTCGTGCTTGCCGCTGATTATTTATCGCGCTGCTTGGACCAATTCATTCGAGACCATCCTTTGATGAGGTATAGGACGGCTGGACGGACTTTCCCCGTCTCGCACCTATCTTACGCCGATGACATCATTATATTCACACGGGCTGTAGATGATGGTCTCGTTGATCTTATGCGTCTCCTGGATCACTACTCTATGGCTTCGGGCCAAATGGTTAGTATCCAGAAAAGCACTTTTATTCTTGCTCCTAAGCATGCGCCTCGTTGGCATCAGAGAGTTCACGATCTTACTGGTTTTCGCCAGGGCGATCTCCCCATCACCTATCTTGGTGTGCCCCTTTACAAAGGCTTTATGAGACGAGAGCTCTTTGCTGGGGTGAAGCAACGGATGTTGGATAGGATCTCTGGTTGGTCCCATCGCCACCTTGCTTTTGGGGGACGCTTGGCTCTTATTAAGAGCACTCTCTGCACGATTCCTCTACACCTGCTTCAGGTGTTGGACCCTCCACAGTACATTATCCAGGAGCTCGAGCAGATCATTGCGAGATACTTCTGGGGTGCTGTTGGTCCGAAGAGGAAGACGCACTGGGTCAGTTGGCGGCAGATTTGTCGTCCGGTCTCTGAGGGAGGCCTCGGGGTTCGGAGCCTTTCGGATATGGCGAGAGCTTTTAGTTATAAGCTCTGGTGGCGCCTTCGCGCGGGCACATCTCTGTGGGTGCAATTTATGCTCCGCAGAAACTGCTTTGCTGGCCTTTATACGCCTATGTGTACCGCTCTTAAAGCTCGTGCCAGCCACCCTTGGCGATGTCTCCTCCGAGTGGGTATTGAGGCTCAGGAGTTCATCCGCTGGACTCTTGGTCGTGGCTGTGGGGAGGTCAGCTTTTGGGGCGATACTTGGATTGGGGATATGCCTATTTCTTCTTTTCATCAGGTTACTGGTAGACCCCATCTTAGGATTCATGAGTTATGGGTTGATGGGACGTGGAACATGGGTAGACTGGAGTCTATTGTTGGAGAGGAGCTAGGATTTACCCCTCAGTTCATCCAGGAGATCTTCGTGATTCCCATCGCCGAGGAGGATTCGGATATTATGTGCTGGACTCTTACCTCTTCGGGTGCGTTCTCATTGTCGTCGGCTTGGTCTCACATTAGGGTGAGGGGTCAGGCTAATCTTGTTTACGGGGCCATCTGGACTGCCTTACTTACACCGACCACTTCGGTGTTTATTTGGCGACTTCTCATGCGACGGATACCGACTGATGACATTCTACAGAGGAGGGGCGTTTCACTGGCTTCTAGATGTTTGTGCTGCTCGCATACCCTTAACCAGACCTACCATACCGAGACCATTGCCCACCTTTTCTTGGAGAGTGATGTGGCTCGTGACGTGTGGGGGTATATTGGCACATGGACACATTTATCCCTACCCCATACTCAGAATATCTTTGAGCTCCTGAGTTTTTTTGCACACGGCACACACTTGAGGCACGCGACTTTCATTATTCCTTGTCTGATCCTTTGGTTCATCTGGACAGAAAGGAATAGTGCAAAGCATAGGGCGATTACTTTTCTTCCGTCTCATGTTATTGTGAAGGTGGAGCGCCATGTTGCTTTATTGGCTTCTGCGGGGCTTATTTCATCTGAGTTCTGGGCGGGTTGCTCGTCGCCTGATCGTTTCCAGCGAGCTACATCTTCCCCCGCTCAGACTCGTCGCCCTATCCCGGTGGTTTGGCTTCGACCCGAGACCCCTTGGATCAAGCTGAACACGGATGGTTCGTTCAATAGAGACACACAGATTGCGGGTGGGGAAGGTCTGATTAGAGATCACCACGGAGAGCTCCTTCTTGCTTTCCATTCCTCTTTTCAGGCCTCTTCGAGTTTTGATGCTGAGGTCCAGGCGTTAGCGATTGGATTGATTCTAGCTTCCCAGAGATCGAGACATGTTTGGATTGAGCTTGATGCTGCTGCTGTGGTGACCCTGCTATCATCTGGCCATCAGGGCTCTTGGCATGTTCGTCACACTCTTATGCGTATCCGACACATTCTCAGAGATATTCAGTTCAGAGTCACTCACATTTTCCGGGAGGGCAACAGGTCGGCTGACTATCTTTCTGAGCTCGGCATGTCGTCCCTCGGCATTCAGACTTATACTTACGATACTGCTCCTCCGTTTCTTCTCTCCCTTATACGGATGGATCAGCTTGGTTATCCGTCTTTTAGATTTAGATAGGTTTGTTTATTTTATTGATTGCTTGCTTGCCTATTGGTCCCCACATTAGCCCACAGTTTTAGTGGTGCACCTTGTATTGATCTAGCGGGTCGTAGGCACTTTAGATTTTAGGTTCGAGATTATGGCCCATTTTCGGTCATAATTCGGAGTTGAGTCATTTTAGTCTACGGGTCCACACATTAGCCCACGGTTTGTGGTGCACTTTTTATTTCTTTAGCGGACCGTAGATTTTTTCGATGTTTGGACCCGAATTATGGTCCATTTTTTGTCATAATTCGGGGCTGATACTTTGTATTTCTCGATTTCTTCTTATCTACAGGTTGGTGGGTCCCGCCTCAACCCCCCGTCCACACTGGACGTTTTTCCTTTAAAAAAAAAAACTTCTCGGCCATAATGTACGAGCATCATATCTTTAACATAGCTCCACTTAGCTTCAACTGCTAACCGGCCTAACAAAACAAGAGGAGAAGGCATATGTGTATTATTTTTTGATAATGTGAGTTTTCATCTTATGCTAAGAATATATAACCTAGAAAAAGGAATATTAAAAACTCATTCTAATTAAATGACCAATATCAAGTTAAAACAAAATTTGAAAATAAAAAACAACTACAATAACTAATAAACTATAAACTAATCAAAAAAGTTAGATTTACAAAAATATAAACAAATTCACGCGAAACACTTAGAGAGCAAGTTTGTGCGTAGCACGAGTTCTGACTTACTCGTACAAATATAAAAGTAAGTTAATCATTAGATATTGTATATATGTTAATTACGTAATTGATCTTACACTGATTCTAATTACCATATTAAATGACATTTATATTATTTTGTAGTTGATCGAAAGAATTAATGACATGAACAAATTAAATTATTTAATTAATTAGTAGATGAATGATTGATGCTTGAATTGCTCTAATTTGAAAATATGTTTTATATTTACAAAATCTGTATATGTTCATAAACTAAAAACACATGTATTCTTTATTTTTTTTTTGAGTAAATTCACTATTTTAGCCACTTTGTCATAGTCAATGACAATATCTGTCAAGAGACTTAATTTGTACAAATTCTAGCCAAAAAGGACATGGTTGGACCAATATACCCTTACTTTTCAATAAAACTAGCTCACTTTATCTCTCTCCTTATCCCACTTTATTTCGGAGCTAGGGTTCCGGTTGCAACGACGCGGCAATGGTGTTGGATCTGCGGGCGGTGCAACTTCAGCGGCGGCGGCGACTAGATCAAGAGTCGACGACGATGCAGCGGCGGCGGAAAGAACTGGAACTCCAGCAAGATCTGGAGCTCTGGAATGGTCGGCGCCGGAGATGAGGATGGTGGTCACCTGAGAATATGGCCGACGACGGTGATGGGTGGTGCGGTCGTTCGACGGGAATGGTTGTGAGAGCCGACGGTCGGTGGGAGTGAGGGCTCGAGAGAGAGTTGGAGATGGTTGTGAGGGAGGGAGGGTGATGGGTGGCGCGGGTGGGAGTGAGGGCTCGAGAGAGAGAGAGAGAGAGAGAGAGAGAGAGAGAGAGAGAGAGAGAGAGAGAGAGAGAGAGAGAGAGCTTAGGGGTAAATTGGTCTAAATTTATTCTTTTTGGCTATAATTTGTACAAACTAAGTTATATGGCTAGATTATGTCTTCTCTCTATTTTTTTTACGTGTACTTTATCCCCTTAAAATATATTTTCTTTGACTTTTTAGTGTTGATACATTTGACTTTTGTTTGGTCACTTTTTTTTTTTTAATTTTGACCATAAATTTATGAAAATATATATTTAATTATGATGTGACGTTAATAGATATAGATTTATATTGAAATATACTTTTTAAAAATATAATGATTTTAGTATTTTTATAATTATAAAGTAATAAATAATTATGGTCACAGTGTTGTTAGTTTGACCAGAAAAAAGTTACATATGCTACACTAAAAAGTCGGAGTACTATATATTAAAAGAGACTTTTTATGTCCATGTCTCAAATGTCCAATATGCCGCCATGGAAATTACAAGAAAAATATATTATTATCATTTAAAAATTTTAGTATTTATTTTGTTTATACTTTATTTTGGAGTGCCCTTAATTATTAATTTTTATACTGGATACGCAACACAAACTCAAATATACAACATGATTGGAGTAAACTATAATGAATGTGATCATAGAAATTGCATTAGTGATATTATAGCCAAAAGAATTCGATAATGTGGCCCTGCCCGATTAACCAGGCCGTCAAATCGTGGAGTGCGAAAAACTGAAAGATTATAAATAAAAGAATATTATTACAACCGAATATTATTCGAACGCTTACAATATAATATTTATTTTATAAAAAAAATAGTCTACTTATATAATTATTAATTTTTAAAAGGCTAAAATGCTCATGAGTTTCCTTAACTTAATTTCAGATAATGATTTAGTCCTATATCTTTTTTGTCTCAACTAAGTCCTTTATCTTTTAAATTTATAAACAAATTTAGCTTTTTCCGTTGGTCTCCGTTGCAATAATTAATCAGATGCTGATTTTATACCTACGTGGCTATAAACATTCATATGTGTTAAATCCCTAACTTACGTATCTATTTCCTAACCTATGTGGCTATAAACACACCTACGTGTCGAATCTCTAAACTACGTGTCTATTTCCTAACCTACGTGTCAAATTCCTAACATACGTATCTATTTTCTCCTCAACATCGTTAACTCTATATCCTTCTCAGAACATTATAAACATTCATCGTCATCATCAACATAATTTGCAAGCCAATTTGAGTACCACAGGAAAATCCACAGGCACAATCTATGCCAGTAGGACTCAAAATAATTTTCTCCTCTTTGATTTAAGTTGAATAAAATAAAGAACTTACTTAATATTACAAAATAAGAGAAGGGACCAAATCGTCAATGAAAAAAATATGCAAAAAGCAAATCATCATGGCAGAAGCCACAGGCTTACCATAAGGTGCCGGCAACTCCAAAATGTCTTGCTATTATTGGGTCCAACTTTAATGACGGTGCGAACAACTACTTTGGTTCCACATCTGCACTTGGGTGGTTTCGTAGGAGCACGTTTCCCACTTGAAGCGAATGAAACAGAGTGGGAACTTCTGGACTGTGACCTGTTGGAGCGATATGAAGTCATCGTTATGGTGTTTCGAGGTTTCACAAGCTATTTGCAGCCTTCAGGTTTTCAGATTTTCAGAGCTCAACAATGGTGAAAGATGAGATCTAGGGTTTAAATGAAGAAGATGATAGTCAGCATCTGATTTTGCATCAACATGACCAACTCAACAGCCACTTTGACAACAATTAACGACGTTACTGAAAAGCATAACCAAGGTTAACTTTGCTTAAAATTTAAAAGATAAATAACTTAGTTGGAACAAAAAAAAAGATAAAAAAGTAAATCGTTATCTGAAATGAAATTAAGGGATCCAACAACATTTTAGTCTTTTTAAAAATATGAATTCTAAATGTTGATCTCAATATGTTAGTCCGCCACCACGTGCTCCTTCCTCCTTTTCCCTCGCATAATTTATTTTCCCCAATTTCTCAACAAAATCAAACTGAGGGAACCCTAGACAGTAGCAATCAAGCCTGAGGATTCGAATTTCCCGAACCGAAACTCAGTTAATTCATAACGAAATGACGAGCGACGTGGAGCGAGTAGAAGAAGAAGAAGAAGAAGAATCGGCGAGTGAGCTGTTGAGAGATCGATTCCGACTATGCACCATCTCCATCGCCGAAACTGAAGGTTCCATCTCTACAATCACTTCAATTCAAACGTGATAATATGTATTTTTTTTGTCAAATTAGTATACTGCTTGGATAATCTTTATTTAATTTATTTGTCCGGGATTTTCTTTGCAGCGAAGCGAAATGGCATGGATGTTTCTCCGCCCATTATGTCCTGTATCTCCGATTTAGCCTTTAAATATGCCCGTGAGTCTCTTTTAGCTTTTTGATTGTGTATCTGTACATGCGCGCGCATGTGTGTGCGTGATTATGTGGGCTGAAATTGGGGATTTGGCTATTTGATTGTTATATCCGTGGAATTGATATGTGCATGATGATTGATTTGTGCTTCTATGTATATATGTGATTTGTCGATACATATATAGGTGCTCCATCCGGTTGTAATGGACTTCTACACAATGAATAAAAACTTAAACAACCCTCTAATAAGTAGAGTATACCTCAGATGATTGTGAGAAGCTTGAAATGGATGGTGATTACTAATGATAATGACTTTTGGTTGATTTGGCGACTTTTTGAAGAATATGACCGGATAGTATTTCAAAGTTTCATACACATGTCAATGGTCAAAACCATTTCGAGTAACAATGTGAGTAACAAAAAAAAATTGAGAAAGGCTAAAAGAAGGTGTAAAGATAGATTATACTACAACATACTTTAGAAGAGTTCGGCCAAAAAATTGATCCGTCTCGCACATACAAAGACACTCAGACACAACACTTCCTTTCTTAGTGTGATGATTATATATATAGAATTACTGGTTGCTTTTAATGTGCATATTAATATTAAGTTCAATTATATGTTTATTCATAAACTATTCCATTGCTTGAGTTTGTTTAGTCAACGCATCCAACAGTTGGCAATTTTGGGAATGAGAATAACGATCTTCTCCTCATTCCAAATTGATTTTTTTTATTTCATGTCTTTTAGTGAGGACTGAGGTATTTTCATGTGGATATAAGGTAGGGGCTCAATAATTTTGTTGGGAAAAAAAACTGATTTACTATTTTCTGAGAAGCAGAACAGTTAGCAAAAGACCTTGAATTATTTGCGCAACACGCCGGTCGGAAGTCTGTGAACATGGAAGATGTCATTATTTCTGGTAAAGTTCTTACCATAATTATTTGTTATGGTCTTTATGGCATTTCAGTTCAATACTTTTGAACATATTCTCAACTGAAACTCCATAAACCTTCATTCGCTGAGTTTGTGATGGTCTTTAAGGCACGATTTGATTGTTGCCAGGATTCTTGTGGCACGTTTGTGATGGTTTTGTTGAATTGGTTTTGATTTCTTCCATGTATTTCAGCGCATCGTAATGATCATCTCTCTGGATTGCTGAGGTCATTCAGCAATGACATAAAAGCAAAGGAACCTCAATCTGAGAGGAAGAGAAAGAAGACCACAATAAAGGAAGACAAAGCTGTTACAGATGTGCTTCATATTGATTGAGAAAAAAAAACTTTTGGGCTTTCCCTATGATTTTGGGTGCCGTAGGCGGAAATATTTATTAGGCCCTTCTATCAAATATATGTCATTCAATATATACTATATTGAAGCGGAAATTGTCTCGAGTCGTATGTTCTTTCCCTCCCTCGTTCTTTATTAACAAGCTAAAATTCGGGTGCCTAATAGTATCTCCTTTTTAACCCTAATAGTATTTTTTGGCGGCCCTGATAGTATCTTATTTTTTGGGTTCTTATATTTTTTTTGGATAATTTACACTATCTAATACATTTTACAAAAGTATTACAAAAATATCACTACACTAAATCATTACAAGGATCACGACCTGAATTGATATGCAAATGCAATATTTGGATAACCAGACAACTATTTGCAAGTATCCAAATGCATTATATTTCATTGGATGATGTATATTGGGTTACCGAATAACTAGTATCCAAATGCAATATTTCGATAACCGAACTATAATTGCAAGTAATGCATCACTTTATGTGAATATTTTCTTTGTGTTCGATTTATGTAACTGATTTATAAATATTGTATAGATATGTGAAGAATCCTGATCTTTTAGCCCAATCAGTATCTTGTTTCTTTGGGCCTCATGACGGTCGGCCCTCGGGCCGGCTCTACTTCAGATACCTTGTTCTTGTGGGACTTTTAGGGGGAACATTAGGAAGCAAAAAAGAAAAGGGAAAACACGCTTGATATGCTATCTACTGTTTAGAAAATTTGATTGTGATTAGTAGTTGCAGAAGCTCATTAACACATACCAACACATTTTTTTTGTTCTTTCGTGTGTGGGTGTGTGGGTGGGGGTGGGGTGGATATTGTATACTTGTAGCAAAAGGCGAAATCCCTCGCCCCAGGGTCTCCACCCCCGGCCCGACAGGGATTGGTGGATATTGTATACTGACTTGTCAATTGATTACTCCACTTTGAGTTCTTAGTATCCAGATATGACGTAACTTGATGGCATTAGCATACATTAAGATTTCTATTTAATCTCGAGCCTTATCGAGTCGGTAGCTCATCGAATGTTCGACGAGCTCAAACTCGAGTCAAGATTATTGGTACTCGACTGAACTCGAGCTCAAGTACCCATTTCCTTGGTCGAACTCGAGTAACTATTCGAGCTTGACTCGTTTAACTATTGCTGCCTCATCGAGTCAAGTTTGAGTCTTATCCAGTTGGGTACTTAGAGCTTTCTAGTACTTATCCTGCTTTATCGGGTCGAGAAAATAATAAATATGTGAATTCATTAAATTAGTCCAACAAATCAAGTAGCTTGACGAGCTATCTGAATCACCTCGACTTGAGTACATAATTGAGCTTACTCGAGCTCGGTTTGACCGAACTTGAGTTGAGCTACTTGAAAAGATGTCACCCCTAATTTAAATTTGTATTTATTTAAATAGTTCAACCTAACTCTATGAATTTTCTTTTTTTTTTTTTTTGATTTTCAAAAATGATTAGTCAATTATATTAGAAATACTATTCCTAATAGAGTACCAAATAATCAATCCGAGTCAAATATTGAACAAGTCTGCTTGAAATAGTATTCTTAATGAAGAGAAATCCGGGTCAAATTTTTAATTGATTTCACTTTTCCAATCATTTGGTTCCTACGTTTATTTTAAAACAATTTTTAAAGAGTGAAAATGTTAAAAGATAAAGAACTGAGTTAATATAATTGGCCAACAATCTATTTTTTTTAGGAAGAGAGAAACTCCCACACCTGTATCAGATGTCCCTTGACCAGGCGAGTGTTAAATCGAGGGATGTGCACTAATGGCAGCCCTGCAAGGGAGAGGACCAACGAGACACGAACCCAGCAACAAACTTTGCAATATTTCAGCAAAGTTGTCACCACAACCGTCTATGATGACACGGAATTTTGAAAATTTTAAGGTGCAATATATCAAGAATATGTCTGTTATACTTATATTTATTATATATATATATAATATCTGCAAAATATATATATATATATATATATGCCACAATTTTAATATCTTCATCAACTCAATAGATAAGTCCTTCGAGAATTTTAATCAATTTAAAATAAACCACATTGTCCATTTAAGTCATTACATAACAAAGTTCAAATGAAATAACACAATATTATCACGTCTAAGCATCAAGCCGAATCGGATGATCATCATCATTATTTGGTCACTCTCCTTCATCACCAAATAAAACATCCTCCAATTCAGGTTTATCAAGAGATAGATACGCAATTTCGAGAATTCCAACATCGTCCAAGAAATCAAATGCATCCCCAACCACATCCCACATTTTTTATTCGCCTTTCATGTATCAGACGGTGTTTGCTTCATTTTTAAGAACAGAGCTTATGAAATATGTTCTTTTCTTTTGTCAAATGCGCGAGTCGCGTACTGAAGTATGAAGTATGAACTAGTTTTTAATTTTAATTTTACCTTTTAACTTATCTATTTCAATTAATTATTATTTTAATTAATTAATTTCAATAGTTTCAATTAGTTGCAAAAAAACCCTTAAAGTTTGAAAAGAAAAACCATATTACTCAGGATACGCGTATCCCCTACCCCGAATATAGGTATCAAATCCGGATACGCGTATCAAAAATTGGAATACATATATCCATTTTTTTTTTTGAAATTGAACATGGATTTGCCACATGGTGAATCCCACGCGAATCTGATTCACATCAATCCACTCGAAGTATTCAATATTGTATAGTGCTGATTTTTGAAGAATTTGTGCATCATAGCCAATAGTGGTATCTTAATGCAAATCAAGCGTGAGCACTATTATTGAATTCACCAATATTTTAAAATTTGAGTTAAGTTTACACCACTTCGAATTTTGAAATAATCCGCAATTTAGCTCTCAAGACAATAAAAAGATCAAAGTAATACTTTACGGCAGGGATCCTCTGCAGTGCAGCACCCTGCTGTGCTGCACTGCACCGTCGGATTTGACACGCACACACGCACACATCCATGCGAGTGTGTGTAATCCGACGGTTGGGATGCAGCACAGCAGGGTGCTGTGCTGCAGAGGATCCCAATCCAATACTTTAACCATATTCGGTCATCTTTTTCTATATACTAATGTTATAAGTCAAGTGTCATTTAGATTTATCAATGTCATCTGCAACAAATATTATTAAGAAAACAAGTGTATTGGCACAATTGGCCACCTGACCTTCAATTTAGTTGGAGATCGGAGGTGGCAACACTTTGGAATTGAATTTCTCAAGTCCCAATAATCCGTTAGGGCCTGTTTAGTGGGAGGAAAAATATTCTAATTTTTCTTTTCTGGTTTTCAAGAAATTCTCCAAATCTTCCACTAATTGGAAAAGTATGAAAAATTGGGAAAATGTGTTTAGATACGATTTGATGATTTTTTGGAAAACCGGGTATTCTATTTTTTTCAAATTGGAAAACTCACCCTTGTTTATAAAGGAAAACTATGGAAAACTATCCAAAATAGTTTTCCAATTTTGGTGATTTACTGGAAAATCGGGTATTCTATTTTCCAGCCATTTTTTTGGAAATATCACCCCAATGAACATATTTTGTGAATTCCGTGTATTCTTAATTTTTTTTCCCTGGAAAACAGAGCTGTTTTCCACCAACTAAACACGCCCTTAGTCTTTGACTAAGGGTTAGGTACTAGCCCCCCAGAGTAGCTGGCGAATAATTACAGTATCATGTGCTTCAAGCGGCAGCGTGGGAGGCCTGATCTCGGTGGGAACTTGCGGTTGGATTATGGAGACCCGACATGCCTATCTATCGGGGTCCAGCATGGAGCAATCACTTGGTGATAACTCATTGTGCGCGGAAGTGGAGTATATTTAATTGTTAGTCAGGTACATTATCTTGCGGTTTAACTGGAAGCTGTTCTGAGGGGCCGGAGCTATTTCTCATAGGATTAGTCATACGAAGTATGGATCACCTATGCATCAAAAAAGAAAAAAAAAAAAAAAGAAAACAAGTGTATGTATAAACCATCCATTCAATAAATTATTTCTAATATATGAGTATCACCAAGTAAACTAATTCATATTATTAATCATCATATATATTGAAAGATTCACCCAAAAAATTCATTGATGAGGGGTAATGACACCAATTATTATGATAAAAATTCCATGCCAAAGGGCAATACCTTAATGAGGGGAAGATGAAGGGTCACATATGTCACTTTCGGTACATTTCTCAAGTCAGTTTAATAGACACGCAAAGTAAAAATTATTCTTTCGTTATTTTTAATTCATATTTTGATTTATTTATTAATTTTTTTTATATTTTCAATAATTATTGGTTTTTTTTATTTATTTAATATTTATAAAATTATAAATAACTTATTATTGTGTAAATATAATGTTTTATATTTTTTATCAATATAAACTTATATAATAATTAATTTATAATAACTTATATTGGCTTTAAATTCGGAGTGGGTTCCTCAGCCTTTCAATGTCTACTGCACTCAAGGGTCTACTGTGATTTGGAGAGACCGACCCTTGCTGTGTCTATTATCTATAAATACCGAGGCCAGATTCAGATATCATCAGTTGTGTTGTTTTTCAACATTCATATATATATATATATATATTATACATACAAGATGTCTAATAATTATGTCAAGTTCAACTTGAAAGTCGTCACTAATAAACAAAAAACGAAGTAACTATATGCAGAAGCCAACAGCGATTTTGCGGAGGTATTGTTGAGTTTCCTGACGCTTCCATTGGGGACGATCGTGAGAGTCTTGAAGAAACACAATCGGGAATTGGCATCTAAGCTTAACAACATTGTACAATGGCTTAGAAAATCAACAGTGTCCATTTTCGTATGCAGAGTTGTAAGCAAATAAATGTTGGGATTGGGAATGCGAATTGTTGCTGCAAATAAATATTGGGAATTCGAATTGAAGTCCTTTATGAAATCAA
This sequence comes from Orobanche coerulescens, assembly GCA_033398695.1. Classification (NCBI taxonomy): domain Eukaryota; kingdom Viridiplantae; phylum Streptophyta; class Magnoliopsida; order Lamiales; family Orobanchaceae; genus Orobanche; species Orobanche coerulescens. The sequence goes on from CM065809.1 coordinate 159,933,531, forward strand.
TTTATGAATATTGATCACAGGTAAATGTTGTAACCAATTTCAGTAGTTACAATCTCTTTGTATCCTGAATAGTTACACATTACAAAGTATAAATAGTATAGTTCAACACATCTCATTTTAGTCATCATGGCATGCATGAGTCGTTGATGAAGAAGGTTATTGAAAAATTGATGTGATGTATATTTTATTTGTTTGAATTGTTTCTTTTGGTAATGTGATATGGTACTAAGTTTAGTTTTGATTGTTGTCGTGTGTAATGAGCAGCTCCAAAATGATTAACGTCATTGGCAAACATATTTGTTTGTGATTGTATTGTTAATGATTGTTTGTGATTGTATTGTTAATGATTGTATATGTGCTGTTGTTATTGCATGATAGGTTTGGGCAAGAAGATGGTGTAGGAGATGATATCTTCGCCAACAACCGTATGTCTTCTTTCATTCCCTTTTACAAAATATATTTATATAAGCAAACACATACACACGTAAAATGTATTTGATTTTATTTAACCCCTCATGTATGAGGAGGGGGTGGCCAACTCAAATTCATTCATTTCGTTTTCTTAAAAAAAAAATTGTGGGGGATAAAGTTAAGTTCTATTGTTCTATGTCTTATCAATTTTCCAAATGTCAGGGAATGGATGAAGGAAAAAAAAAGAATTAGGATAAGAAGAAGAAGAAAGCAAAACAACTAACTCAACTCGAGTTGCAGCAACAAAAAGATGACGAATAGAAACTTAAAGTCCACTTGGAGAAAGAAGAGAAGATTAAACAAGAGCCCGATCACTACCGAGAAACGATTATGTTCATGCATAGCTTTCTTCACAAGAAAGAAGCCAACAATAATCGTCTTCGAGCTTAGGAGTGTCGAGATCATGTTCAACTAGGGAAATGCAAAGATATTCATCAAGGCAAATTCGGTTGGTCATTCGATTCTTTAGGCTTGTTGTCAACAATATATGAAGTTGAATCATCCTCTAATCAGTCTCATTCTCATAAATTTTATCCATGATTCATTGCGACACTCAATAGTTGGATGGATCGAATGTTAATATTTTGTTTGCATTTAATCTTTTTGACTCTTTGATATCCATATATGTATATCTTGAATTGTTCGAGGAGTAATGAATCTAAGCTTTAATTTTGTAATCTCATGCTAAAAATAGAAAATTCAAACTATATTAAACAAAAAGTATGAGCGAATGTTCGTCATATAATAAACTTCCACGTTATAAGCATATAGGCCATGTCTTCAAACACAATATATAATACAAGTTCATTGTTAGGCAACAATTTTTATACTCAATCACTTTGTCGAGAAAATTAAAAAGTCGAACAAAACAATTAGTTTTGTTATTTGTTTGGAATCATTAAAGGACAATGTCATTTGTGTTTATCTTGATTTGGAGGGTATTTGGAGGGTGCTTTTAAAGTGATTTTAACAACTAAGAGAAACTTCTAATATAATGAATCATAACCATGCAATAAAGTTCACTTGATAGAACCCTATGCTATAATTACCTCTACTCATGCAAATCAAGTTGCGCTTCAATTAATGGAATACAAAGTGATATATAACTTAATGGAATATATAGTGACACATAACTTGAACCCCATCCTATTTATGAAATAATTAAATACATTCAATTTGTGTTCTTACAAATACTACACTCTTTTATAAATGTTCTCATTATTACGATGCCCGCTTTGTTCAAATAGATACTTTTATCTTCATTACCATGCAATAAAGTTCACTTGATAGAACCCTATGCTATAATTACCTCTACCCATGCAATCAAGTTGCGCTTCAATTAATGGAATACAAAGTGATATATAACTTAATGGAATATATAGTGACACATAACTTGAACCCCATCCTATTTATGAAATAATTAAATACATTCAATTTGTGTTCTTACAAATACTACACTCTTTTATAAATGTTCTCATTATTACGATGCCCGCTTTGTTCAAATAGATACTTTTATCTTCATTTCTACACTTTACGCTAAACATTATGTAGCAAATAATTTTATACAATATCGCAATGCTATGAGACGTGTGGGTTTATGCTTTTTGACCGAGACTATGGGATGGCGGATTGATTGACTTTTTTATGATTATTGTTTTATTAAAGAAATTAATTAATAATGTAAATTTATAATAATATGTAACCAAACCATCTTAACCAATTTCCAAATTTTGAGAAATTAACAATAAAAAAAGTAAAAAAGAATAAAAAGGACAACAACAAGAATTAAACTATAAGTCAATGAAAGGGAAAAAACAATGAGGTCGATACTATCAATAACTGATTCGACAACATCAAATGTTGCTACATATTTGCCATTATCGTCTTCTAACAATGATGCAGATTGTTAGGTGATGAAAGATGATTACGACGAGAATTATGAAGGCAAGAGTCTGCACCAACATTACGTAAAAACACGTAGATATTAAACCAAAACACAGCCGGTGCATCGCACGGGTTCTTAAAGCCTCATCCCGTGATAACAAACACAAATCACAAACTTATTGAACAAAAAAAAAATAAACAACCTAATACATTACATATAACTGATTATATAAAACTTATATTACAAATATTGACGCAACCTTGATAAAAAGTATATAAACATCTCCACAAACATTACGTACAAAACACGTAGATATTCAACCAAAAGCAAAGTCGGTGCATCGCACGGGTTCGTAAGGCCTCGTGTATTATTAATATTGTACCCAAGAAATCCATAATCATTCGTCTAAAGAAAATAGTGTTAATGATAAAAGTTAATTTTGAAACCACTAAATAAATATAATAAAGGTTAAAAAAATAAAAGATTACCCATAAGACCAAGAAATGAAGTTTTCTCATTCACAATAAAAAGTTTTTTTTATGTAAAAATAATGCAATGGATTAATATGTTAATATTAACTCTGATTTTATTAACCAGCTAAATACCTCAATTGTATACATATCACTAGAAAACGTAATTCAGATAAGCTACAATAAAGAGATTTGCATTTAGTATAATAAAAATCTGAGATATATTAGAAGAAATTTACAGATATATAATTATTAAATTATATTTAAAAATATTTTTATATTTTTTTAATATAAAAATGATTTAGAACTATACCAGTCGGTGCCCAGCCAACCGCCGACAAGAATTTTTTTGGGATACGACCATGCTGACAGTGAAAGTCGATTGACCGAGAATTGGTCGCTGATCTTTTTTTTTCTGGACACGATGTCATGGGTCGTTTCTGTAATACCCGTAATTTCGATTTTCGGTAATTTCTTTTTTTTGGCGGAAGTCCATTTTAACGACTCACTCATGACCGTTTCGTCATTCTGAGAATGATTAATTCTACACTTTTTGACATCCGAGTTCGTTTCGGTGCCGTTTTGTTGAGTTCCGTGCTTTTTAACGACTTTTCCGCAATTGAGTTCGATTCTTGCGAATCTCGTTCAAAATTGCTGTTTCGAGTTACCCGTAAGTCCGTTTAACTTTTTTAGACGTGTTGTGAACTTCGGTTTGGTTATTCGATCACGTATCGTGATTTTCGGGCGTTTTGGGCCATTTTCGTAATTTCCCAAAGTTTGGGGTAATTACTTTCCGTTGTCAAATTTCGAGCCTTCGGGTGATCGGAATCGTGTGTTCTCTTAGTGCTCGAATTCGTCTTTGCGAGTACTTCGTAACCGTATCTTCGATTCGTATTCAGGTTCGGGTTTCGGGGTCGTTCGGGCCGTCGGAGTTGGCCGTGAAGTCATGGCCGGCGATCAGGCTCAGGCCGGCCGGCCGAGTTACGGCCGGTAGTGCTCGGCGATTACGTCGTAAGGCGATTACGTCGTAAGCCTTGATCGGTTACGTGCGTAACGATGCCGCATTTCGGCGAGATTTCGCCATGGCGATTCACGTGCGTAAGGGCCGGCGATTACGTACGTAAGCGTCCGGCAGTGTCCGGCTATGTAAGGCCTAGCAGCGTGTTTTTCACCCATTTTCTCATTCTCTTCCTTCTCTTCGGCGGCTGGAGGTGTGGGAATCATGGAAAGATGTTGTTGGACAATCAATCCATGAAGTCTTGGAGTTCATATCATCAATTATCCATCCTATAACATCCTCCGATCTACCGAATCAGGTCAGATTTCCTAGAAATCTAGTTTTGGGGAATTTGGGTGTTTTGGTTGTTTTCATCCGTTTAATCCGATTTAACTTAGGATTGTGATGGATTGATGATTATTTAGATGTATTATATCATTTCCCTTGTTATTCCATGGTTGGATCGTATCGATTCGTTGTTTTGGTCGAGTTCTTGATCGACGCCTTGAAGGTGTCCGGTAGAATGTCTTAGAGGGGTTTTCGGACGTTCTACGATTATTCCTCCTCGTACGATCGTTGATTTATTAATTATATGTTATTAGGGTCGAGTTACTTGCGAAGAAACCGAGTTGAACCCTTCCGTTCGTTGTCGTCTTCCTTTTTGATAGCATCGGGCATTTCGAAGCTTTCCGGTCGAGCCGTGCTCGTCGGAGTACTTGCTCGCAGTACCGAGGCAAGTATCTTGCCCATACATTTCATGTTTCGTTGACACAATTCTTGATAAATGACTTTATGCGAAATTCAATGTTTAATGAACGTAAAGATGGATTGGTATGTTCTCGATAAATATTGCCTTTCAACGATAATTGTATACTTCGTGAATATGTATTCTCGGAATATGTGTGTTGGTTTTGTATGTTGAAAGATAATATGATTTCTTCGAGTGAGTTAATAGACCGTAATCCTTTACCGGGGATTACGTATTGTTATTGTGTACTTGTTCGGTAAGAACGTAATGTGTGTGATATTAGTTGTTACTCCTTGAAAGGAGGTTGTGACGCTTAATGTTGTTTGGCTTCATAAGTAATTATTGTTGTGTGCTTGATACATGTGATGTACCTCCGGGTATGATTGTTGAATCTCCGGGATCCATACTTGCTAGTATGGGTCGGGCGTGACCGTAGGGTTATCCAAATCGGGTATGTCTTGCGGGGACTCCGAGGTTCGTGGCTTGTTAGCCCGATGCCGATATAACTTGTGGGGTTATCATCGGGTATGTCTTGCGGGGACTCCGAGGTTCGTGGCTTGTTAGCCCGATGCCGAGATAACTTGTGGGGTTATCATCGGGTATGTCTTGCGGGGACTCCGAGGTTCGGGCTTGTTATCCCGATGCCGAGATAACTTGTGGGGTTATCATCGGGTATGTCTTGCGGGGACTCTGAGGTTCGTGGCTTGTTAGCACGATGCCGGAATAACTTATGGTTGTGGTTTGGATAAGTACGTATTTGTGCTCATAGTCACGTGACTGTTGTTACGTTGACATGTGATTTGATATAGTTTCCATGTGGGTTATTCACTCGGGTTTGTTCTACGGGAGCATCTGAGGTCCGTGGCTTGCTAGCACGGGACGCGAATAATCTGTGGAAACAGGTTGTTATGGTATGATCGGGTCATGGACCCCGTGTGTTGTTATCGTAACTTTGTTTTGGGAAAATGACTTTTGGGCTGTGTCCCTAAATGTTTTCGAAAGGCTTGAGAATTCTTAAATCCCAATGTATTCAAAACTCCCGAGGTCGTAAAATGTTTTTCACAAGATGTATATCGGGTTTACCCTATCTTTCGATTTAATCGTTTGATTTAGTGATTCACCTCGGGAAGTATGTTTATTATTAACATGTTCCGTGGAGTATGATATGTATGGCTCGTTTTCGTATTTTATACTTGCACTAGAAAAACAGTGGAGTTTTGCTAACCCCCGAGTATTCGGGGGGTGGATGTCTGTTTTTGCATTCAGGTTTGGGAGCATAACACAGGGTCGGCACGAAGGATGATGAAAGATGAACGATACTAATCACAGGAGGATCCGTATGATGTCATTGGTTTAGTTATAGTTTATTTTCCGCTGCTGTGTTCTTTCCCGTTGTATGGGAGTGTGTTGTATTCGACCCCTGCGTGGCCATGTATTGTAATTGAGTTGTATGTTTTTATTGAAAGGCTAGATCGGTCTACTGAGTCTTTTTAGCCTTAAAGGCATTGTCGAGTTGTTCGTCTGTTGTTACCAGCCTGGTAGATCCTTGAGGAAAGGTTCTACGGCGTGTAATATCCCTGAGCGGATTGGGGGTGTTACATAAATGGTATCGGAGCTTAGGTTGTGGAAACCTAGGTTGTCGGGTCAAGTGGTGTCTGTTGAGTTTTGTCTCGTCGGATTTTGTCTGATTGAGTCGTGTCGCGACGCGTCGTCTGAGTTTGTTGGTCGTGATTAGTATCGTGGGCGATCATCATCTTCGTGCGACCTGTGGATGTAAGTCTCCCTTCTTTGTGTTGTGCCTCGTGTGACACGAGCTATTTTTATGATTATTTGTTAAGTGACGGAATCCTCTTATGGATTTTGATTTCTTGATACGTGATTATTTGACTCTCATATTTCGTTCATGTGAGGAGTAGTGTTGCTGGATTGTGCATGTTGGACTGTATTTCTTTTATCCGCTGCGTGAGTTCTTTTGTAATGGCTTTCGGTATTTTACCGACTGAGTTTTAATTTGAAAACCGATTCCCTTAACCGAGTTTTTGGCATTATGGCCTTGATCGTTTTGGCGAAATTCTTATGACGGTATTTAGTATTTTGTAAATGGCTTTTGTGAGTTTTTGAAATATTACCGTCATCGGCCTTTTCGGCATTTTTGTAAATGGTTTTTAGCCTGGTGGGTTCCGGCGCGGGACCCACGGCGCTATAATGTTCCGTGTAATTACTTGAAATTTTTTGGCATTCTAGCCCATTAAATTATCTTTGAAAACCCTGAGTATCTTAGAAAATAAATTTCGAGACGTACTTTTAAAATGAATTATTTTCTCGTGGTACATCCAAGGTGCCACAATATGTTTCAAAATTCTTCTACCTCGAGGATCAAAATATTTTGAGATATTTTCAATGTTTTAGAAACACTTTTACTTAGACCTGAGGGTCGAATATTTTTGAAAGTTTTTCACTAAAAGAAAGTGTCCTCATTTTTATCAAATGCGAAATGGTTCTCCAAAGTCTCGATAACGATGTTTTACGTTTGTACTTTTTGAAAGGTGATACTCAATATCAATCGGTGTTTCCAAAATTATTTTCAAAAGGAGGTTTTCGTTTTCTTTAAAACCTATCAATTCCCACTTGCGGTTTGGGAATGTATGTATGATGTTTGCTTTGTCGTTATGATGTTAACTTCCGAATATGATCGAATTGGTGGCATGAACGTTGAGGCGTTGCCACGTATTTGTAGTACTAGCCCTCTGTGAGAGGTGTGAACTGGTATTTACTATTGTCGCCTCGTGGTGATTTGCGTGTTGTCGCACGAGTGTGAGCTGTTGAAGCTTGGGTTTGTACGTTTGTGTACATGTGTGATTGTTTCATGATGTTTGTAATTATGTGCTGGTTATTGTTCGGGCCGTTGAGGTCGCCGAACGATACCGTCGTTGCTGTAGTGTTTGTGTGTATTACTTTACGATGGTAATCGTTGTATATGATATGTATTATGATTCTTTGTTGTGCTGAGTTGGCATCTCCGCTATGTTGTTTTGCGACGTTATGCCCCATTGTATCAAGCATTTGTATTTTCGGTATGCCAAGCCGAGGCATTTCAACCGTGATGTGCCGGGGCATGCACGTGCAAATTGTCTTTCTCGCCGGTAACACATTTCAAGTGTGGACTCGAGGGACACCGAATTTAGTTTTGCGAATTGGCTACCGAGACTTTCGGAGTTCGCGCTTCAGCACAGTCATCAGAATCGGCTTTGAGAGGCCTTCGAAGGATGTTTCTGTCGGTTGCTTGTTGTGTTGTCGCCTTGATTTCGTTGTTGTGAGTTTCGAGGATGACACTTCTTTTAGAAGAGGTCGAATATAATACCCGTATTATTTTTGGCTTCTGCATTTTCTCTTTCCCAATTCTAGCGACTCGCTCGTATTAGTTGATACTTTATGAACTTGTTCTATATTTCGGTTTCGTCGTTCGAACGAGCTGTGATCTTGTTTTGGGTCGATCTGGTTATCGCTGTGCTTTTCCGAATCCGGTTCGATTCTTGTGAACCTTGTTCGGAAGTAACATCTTTTGGTTCTACTAGTTCTTTTATTCGAAGTGGATCGGATTTTGAACTTCTGTATTTTCGACTCTGTCGACTCGTTTATGTTCGTTAACATTTTCTGAGCTTGCCCTGTCCCTTACTTTTGTTAATCGAACGAGGGTGGTATTGTTTCGGAATTACTCATTTGTCGTTGTGACTTTTCAATTACTATTCCCTTTCCTGTGGATCTTATGTGAGTGCGCATCTTGCTATTTTCACCGGATCATGTCTTGTCTCGAGTCGAGATATGAACCTCGGAGTTGTCGGTTGAACCTTATTGTTCTTCGTGATCCGAACATGATTATTCGATTTTGTTGTCTCGATCGTTGTGGTTCGATCATTGATTGTTCGGTTTTTGTTGATCTCGTTTCGTGATTGTTGAACGTTCAGAATCCTTCGTAATTCCCTTAAGTTCGGGAAATTAGTCTCGTTTTAGATCTTCCAACCCTTGGGCGGTGGAATTCCGTATTTGTTCAGCGATTGGCTCGCGTTTTGATTGATGTACCGTTGGGTTGGTCAATCGTATTGATTTTCGTTCGTTGTGCTTTGTGATTGTTTGGATAATTGACTTGATTGTATTATCCATTTGATGATGCTTGTCACTTATTGGTTTTATTATATCCCTAACGGCGACGTTGTGTTGGTCGTCGTGGAGCGTGTTTTCACGCCGTATATTCCTTTGCGTTGCTTGTAACGTTTCGCCGATGGGCGTAAGTTACGCGTTTCTTGTGTTTCTCATTGAGTTTTCCTGGCAGGATATTTCTTCTCCCTACTTGTTTTAAGTTTCGGGACGAAACTTTTTTTAAGGAGGGTAGAATGTAATACCCGTAATTTCGATTTTCGGTAATTTCTTTTTTTCGGTGGAAGTCCATTTTGACGACTTGCTCATGACCATTTCGTCATTCTGAGAATGATTAATTCTACACTTTTTGACATCCGAGTTCGTTTCGGTGCCATTTTGTTGAGTTCCGTGCTTTTTAGCGACTTTTCCGCACTTGAGTTCGATTCTTGTGAATCTCGTTCAAAACTGCTGTTTCGAGTTACCCGTAAGTCCGTTTAACTTTGTTAGACGTGTTGTGAACTTCGGTTTGGTTATTCGATCACATATCGTGATTTTCGGGCGTTTTGGGCCATTTTCGTAATTTCCCAAAGTTTGGGGTAATTACTTTCCATTGTCAAATTTCGAGCCTTGGGGTGGTCGGAATTGTGTGTTGTCTTGGTGCTCGAATTCGTCTTTGCGAGTACTTCATAACCGTATCTTCAATTCGTATTCAGGTTCGGGTTTTGGGGTCGTTCGGGCCGTCGGAGTTGGCCCAGGCCGAGTCATGGCCGGGCGATGCAGGCCCAGCCGGCCGGCCGAGTTACGGCCGGTAGTGCTCGGCAGTTACGTACGTAAGGCCGGTTACGTACGTAAGACTTGGCCGGTTACGTACGTAACGATGCCGACATTTCTGGGCAGAGATTTCGGCTATGGCCGGTTACGTACGTAAGCCCTTGGCCGGTTACGTACGTAAGCGTCCGGGAGTGTCCGGCTATATAAGGCCTGGCAGCGTGTTTTTCACCCATTTTCTCATTCTCTTCCTTCTCTTCGGCGGCTGCAGGTGTGGGAATCATGGAAAGATATTGTTGGACAATCAATCCATGAAGTCTTGGAGTTCATATCATCAATCATCCATCCTATAACATCCTCCGATCTACCGAATCAGGTCAAATTTCCTAGAAATCTAGTTTTGGGGAATTTGGGTGTTTTGGTTGTTTTCATCCGTTTAATCCGATTTAACTTAGGATTGTGATGGATTGATGATTATTTAGATGTATTATATCATTTTCCTTGTTATTCCATGGTTGGATCGTATCGATTCGTTGTTTTGGTCAAGTTCTTGATCGACGCCTTGAAGGTGTCCGGTAGAATGTCTTAGAGGGGTTTTCGGACGTTCTACGATTATTTCTCCTCGTACGATCGTTGATTTATTAATTATATGTTATTAGGGTCGAGTTTCTTGCGAAGAAACTGAGTTGAACCCTTCCGTTCGTTGTCGTCTTCCTTTTCGATAGCATAGGGCATTTCGAAGCTTTCCGGTCGAGCCGTGTTCGTCGGAGTACTTGCTCGCAGTATCGAGGCAAGTATCTTGCCCATACATTTCATGTTTCGTTGACACAATTCTTGATAAATGACTTTATGCGAAATCCAATGTTTAATGAACGTAAAGAGGGATTGGTATGTTCTGGATAAATGTTGCCTTTCAACGATAATTGTATACTTCGTGAATATATTTTCTCGGAATATGTGTGTTGGTTTTGTATGTTGAAAGATAATATGATCTCTTCGAGTGAGTTAATAGACTGTAATCCTTTGCCGGGGATTACGTATTGTTATTGTGTACTTGTTCGGTAAGAACGTAATGTGTGTGATATTAGTTGTTACTCCTTGAAAGGAGGTTGTGACGCTTAATGTTGTTTGGCTTCATAAGTGATTATTGTTGTGTGCTTGATACATGTGATGTGCCTCCGGATAAGATTGTTGAATCTCCGGGATCCATACTTGCTAGTATGGGTCGGGCGTGATCGTAGGGTTATCCAAATCGGGTATGTCTTGCGGGGACTCCGAGGTTCGTGGCTTGTTAGCCCGATGCCGATATAACTTGTGGGGTTATCATCGGGTATGTCTTGCGGGGACTCCGAGGTTCGTGGCTTGTTATCCCGATGCCGAGATAACTTGTGGGGTTATCATCGGGTATATCTTGTGGGGACTCCGAGGTTCGTGGCTTGTTAGCCCGATGCCGAGATAACTTGTGGGGTTATCATCGGGTATGTCTTGCGGGGACTCTGAGGTTCGTGGCTTGTTAGCACGATGCCGGGATAACTTATGGTTGTGGTTTGGATAAGTACGTATTTGTGCTCGTAGTCACGTGACTGTTGTTACGTTGACATGTGATTTGATATAGTTTCCCTGTGGGTTATTCACTCGGGTTTGTTCTACGGGAGCATCTGAGGTCCGTGGCTTGCTAGCACGGGACGCGAATAATCTGTGGAAACAGGTTGTTATGGTATGATCGGGTCATGGACCCCGTGTGTTGTTATCGTAACTTTGTTTTGGGAAAATGACTTTTGGGCTCTGTCCCTAAATATTTTCGAAAGGCTTGAGAATTCTTAAATCCCAATGTATTCAAAACTTCCGAGGTCGTAAAATGTTTTTCACAAGATGTATATCGGGTTTACCCTATCTTTCGATTTAATCGTTTGATTTAGTGATTCACCTCGGGAAGTATGTTTATGATTAACATGTTCCGTGGAGTATGATATGTATGGCTCGTTTTCGTATTTTATACTTGCACTAGCAAAACAGTGGAGTTTTGCTAACCCATGAGTATTCGGGGGGTGGATGTCTGTTTTTGCATTCACGTTTGGGAGCATAACACAGGGTCGGTACGAAGGATGATGAAAGATGAACGATACTAATCACACGAGGATATGTATGATGTCATTGGTTTAGTTATAGTTTATTTTCCGCTGCTGTGTTCTTTCCCGTTGTATGGGAGTGTGTTGTATTCGACCCCTGCGTGGGCATGTATTGTAATTGAGTTGTATGTTTTTATTGAAAGGCTAGATCGGTCTACTGAGTCTTATTAGTCTTAAAGGTATTGTCGAGTTGTTCGTCTGTTGTTACCAGCCTGGTAGATCCTTGAGGAAAGGTTCTACGGCGTGTAATATCCCTGAGCGGATTGGGGGTGTTACAGTTTCAAGTATACGTGACCTATCTCTAATATATATCACTTTTGAATTATTATATATTTATTTCCGTGTGTCATATTTATTGGATTATAATCTTTAGATACTGAATTTTTATTATGTATGCATATTGAAATATTTATTTCTTAAAATATAATTTGATACAATACGTAAATAATAAGTTTGGTCATATGTATTGTTGTGTCAAGAATTAACACCTTCCGACCGGCGATCGCCTCGGAGGTCGGGCGACCGAGTCACTGCCGATCGTCAGGCGAGTCTGCCGCGATCGCGACAGCGACCAAGCCTTGACCCAGCGGACATGCTAGACTGGCCAACCGAAGGCCCCAGGACAAGTCCCGGTATCGAGCGATCAACCTCAGATACGATCGCCTCTCGATACTCGGCGACCGACCCTGGCGATCTACTAATGGACGATCCCCTCTCGGTACTGAGCGACCGACTCCTGGCGACCGACTCCTGGCGACCGACAAGCGGGCGATCCTCTCTCGGCATCTTGCCGACCTACCCGTGGAGACCGACCATTGCCGACCTTCATCCACTGGCCGATGGCGACCTCTGATGATCAGCTAGAGACGACCGCCTCATGTCGATCTCCACCGATGGCCATCCAGTCGGCGAAGACCGAGCCTCAAGACTGACACCACGTGCAAGATCCGGGACAAGATCCGCGAATCACGGGCCATTGACCACAGTCTGACAGATTCTCTTCACCAGCCGACAAGCCGCCGAAAGCTTGTCAGTAGGGCCGCATGTTGACTGATTCCGGACACGTGATGGCTCCTTATTGGACCGCCCAGCTGTGCCAGCCTCTTCCTTGGACTTTAGCCCGACAGCCAGCATCTTCCTTGGATTTTAGCCCGACAGCCCAGGAGATCGCCCCATTATAATATTGGCCGACAGGCGATCGGCACATTATTATAATGGCCGGCAGGCGATCGGCCACTACAGGACAGGACCCGGCCGCCCCTATATATACAAGGCACCCTGCTCTCGGCCACTCTCTCTGCAATATCGCAATTTGAGCACACAATACAGAAACATTATACAGCACTTGGATAACATCCAACTCTTGGCAACAGCTATCTTTCGGTCTTACTTCTCCCGGCCTATCTCATCCAGCAGATTATCGGCGGGGACGAAGAACACCAAGCTTCGCTCAAGAGCCGGATTAACAGAGTCTTTTTACACTCATTGTATTTAGATTTCTCTCATTAATACTTGTATCCACGAATATTCGTATTAATAACATCTCGCGAGAGCATTCAAGCCCGGGCCTAACAAACCCGGCAAATCTTGTATTATTTATCTTCTCTCGGAAGTGCTCCCGCAATTGTTGTTTGTTGTCCGTCTTCCAGCAGTATTAATCTTCGGATAAATATTTTGGGCAACAACATGTATGTTAATATTTGTGTTATGATAACTGAAATAGAGTAAAACCTCGATAAATGAATATGATCGGGACCGGAGAAAAATATTTATTTAGTGAAATTATTCATTTATCGAAAGAAAAGTTGAACATGTTATAAAGAGTTGGGACCGGAGAAAATTATTCAATTGGCGAGGTTATTCATTTATCGAACATTCATTTATCGAGGTTTAACTGTAGTTTGTTTTTATAATTTCCTTGTATTATACAGTTTTTGTACTAACATATTTACTATTATTGTGTCAAAAGAAGCTTGCAATGTCGTTTTTGCATCTAATATGGTATCACTCTCTTAAAACGTTGGCCAAAATATAGCCAAGATCATTTGATTTTTCACTAATTGAATATATATATATATATATATATAAGTCCTCGGGTCCCACATTAATTCACTCTTATGTAATATTTTCTAATTTTTTTATTCTTATTTAACTAAGATTATATATTCCATACAGATTTTCAATGACAAACCATCTATCAAATAATTAAATAAATATTTAGAATTAATGTCGCTTTTCACCCTATAATTATTATGTACCATAATTTAATTTGGTCATCTATTGAGTTGATTAAATGAATTATTTTTATTTTTGTTGGAAAATTTAATTTGATCAATTATTATGTAGGCCAAATAAATAATTTTATTTTTTACTAAGAAATTTAATTTGGACAATTTATATTTTATAATTTGAGCAAAATTAAAAATATAACTGGGCCAATTAATAAATTGGTCAACTAAATAATTTTATTTTTATTGATATATATATATATATATATATATATATATATATATATAAACTTATTTGGCCAAATATTAGGGGGCAGATAAATAATTTATTTTTATTGAGAAATTAATATGATCAAATTATTGATGTCTAATATTTTGAGTGAAATTAAAATATAATTTAGCCGATTAAATTGGCCAAACAAATAATTTTATTTTGTTGGAAAATCTAATTTGTCCAGTTTATTTGCGTCCAACAATTTCAGAAAATTTGACTTTTTATTTTTTGGAGTCAGACATAATAATTTAATTTAGCAAATTATGTCATGTATTCAAATTTTAATTACATAAGGTAGCATGAAAATTCTCAATAGATTAGAAATTATTTTTTAATTTTCGTATTATTATTTATCTAAAATTTTCTATCATAGAGTGACCAGTGATTGATGTACCGAATAATACTCATTTCATGCACAAACTAATAATCTCTTGCCATTTGATCATTAACAAAAAATTTACCCCTTATTCCAATCATACAACACACTCTACTACTTTCTTAAAACTCATGCCGAACTCAAAGAGATGAGACATTTATTCCAATCCCACAATACACTCCTTAAAACATATGCCTAAATCAAAGGGGTAACCCTCTCCTCCATTTATGTTGAATTTAATAATAATATCAAATGTCAACAACAATAAATTTCAAACATATCCTTAGAATATTAAATTAAAGTGGACAACTAGTCTTAAAAAGAAGAATTTTTCCTGACGAGATCTTCGATGGACCTCGGGTCGACTTGGGGATATTACAGCACCGCAGACCCTCTGTAATACCCGGGATTTTCGCTCCGGATTTTTTGCCTTTTTTCGGTATTATTCTCCTCGATGGGTGAATTATTGTGTTTATATGGTCGCGTGTAACTAATTGTTGCATGGTGTTTCATTTCGGATCGTTGATGTTGTCCACGAGCTTTTCATCGTGTTCGTTCCGTGCTTGTAGTATTTTATGCTTCGTAATTTGCTCGTTATCATTTTGAATCATAACCGGTGCATTAAGGTGGTTGAGATGTCGTCGAGCATCTCACCGGACTGTCGGAGTTGTCCACGGCCGAGTCATGGCCGTGCATTTTGGGGGCAAAATACACCTGGCCGAGTTACGGCCGTAATGGGCCGGCAGCTACGGCCGTAAGGCCTTTTACGTACGTAAGCCCTGGCCGGTAACGTACGTAATGCTGTCGGCAGTTTTGGGCAGAAGGTTCGGCCATGGCCGGTTACGGCCGTAAGCCATGGCCAATTACATACGTAAGGCGGTCGGTAAGCTGTATATATATAAGGCCCGCAGACGGGTTTACACCCATTTTCTCACTTCATTTATTTCCCTTCTGCGGCTGGAGCTTGGTGGGCGTGGAGGCATGTTGTTAGGCGATAAATCCATGAAGTCCTGGAGTTGATATCATCGATTAGCCATCCCATAACGTCCTTTGATCGAGCGAATCAGGTCAGATTTCCTGGAAATCCTAGTTTGGGAAAATTGGGGGTTTTGTTCGGTTTAACCGTAATAACCTATATTTATGATGGATTGATGATTATTTAGATGTATTCTATCATTTTTCTTGTTACTCCATGGTTGGATTGTATAGATTCGTCGTTTTGGTCGAGTTCTTAATCGACGCCTTGAAGGTGTCCGATAAAAGGTCTTAGAGGGGATTCGGGCGTTATGCGATTATTATTCATCGTACGATTGTTGATTTATTGTTGATATGACTCAGGGACGAAATCCTTGTGAAGAACTTGAGTCGGAACCCTCCCGTTCGTTGTCTTCTTCGGGGTCCGAGCTTCCCGGTCGAACCGTGTTCTTCGTATAACAATGATCGTTTGGATAACATTTTAAAACATGGGTCACGGACTCGTAATGAAATCCTAACCAGTGTGTTTTGAAATGAGAACCGGGCTGAGGCCCTAACGTTTTCGAAAAAGTTTTGTAAATCGGTACTTGAGGTCCAAAAGAATTTCTACTTTAAAAATCCCCGAGCTAATGAGTTCCTTTTCAAATATTGCTTACGTGAGTTTGAAATTCTAAAACTTCTCGAGAACCTTTTGATTGTTGATTTCCGTGGTAAATTCGTGGTTGCTATTTTCTTGTTGCATTTCGTATCGTATTATACTTGCACTAGCAAAATAGTGGAATTTTGCTAACCCCGAGTAATCGGGTGTAATATCCGTAATTTTCCCATTTTTAGCAGTTTCCATTTTTGGTGTATGTCTATTTTATCGACTCGCTTGTAACCGTTTCGACATTTCGAATCTATTTTGTTCTTGGAGTTTTTCCATTGGGATGAGTTTTGATGATGTTTTCACGTAATTTCGTTTTATGACATGTTTTGCCGTATGAACGTTCGATTCTTGTAAAACTCGTTCGTTTTCGTTATTTCTGGGTTTGTACAAGTTCGTATGGTTGAGTTGGTCTTGTGGAGACTTTCGGTTCGTAAATCCGACGTCGTTTCGTGATTTTCGGGCACTTGGGCCATTTTTGTAATTTCCTAATAGTTTAGGGAATCTCGTTTTCGTTGTCGCATTACGGACCCTTCGGTGGTCGGAATTGTATTTTTCTTTCAGCACTTAGCTCCGCTGCCTTGAATGCTTCGTGTTCATGTTCCTGGATTCTCGTCTCGTGTGTATCGTGTATCGTACTTTGATGCCAGCTTCATCGCCGATATGACATCGAGTATCGATCTGCTGTGTAGGTAGCGCACGCTACCCCTGTTGCCTTGAGTGCGCTATCAAGAACAGTTAGCGTCGCTAACCCTTATTGTTAGCGTCGCTAACGAATGTGGCGAGCCACTGGACTGTCGCGGCCCCGTTAGCGCACGCTACATATGGCTGTTAGCGTGCGCTAACTTCACAGAATATAAGCCCAGTAGCGATTTTGAGCAGCAGTTTCATTCTTTTCCCTTCGTTTCTTGACGTGCGACCTCGAGGCGATTTCCATCGATTCGATCGGCGTTCTATCCACATTCCATCACCGTACAGTAGTGCTAACATATTAACAACAGTATAATCTTCATCCATCAACCGAAATCAAGCTAAATACGACTAGAACCCTAAATCGTCAAATTTGGGGGTTTTTCCGGTTTTGCTAATTGGAACCGAATTATTCCGGTATGTTATGATATTCTTCACCGTTTGTGATTGTTGAATCATTCCAAATCCAAATTCCATCATTTTAATCCGCGAATAATAGAAACGGTGAGATTTTGCGTAAACCCTCGCCCGTATCAATTGACCGTCTATTGTCGTATGTTGTAACCGGGGTTATGGGTGTATTCCAGTAGAATATTGTTGTCCGTTGGGACTGAACTATATTGATCCTTCGTTTAGGAACCGTCGCTTTCCACCCGGACCGTTCGTAGTCGTGTTTCATCTCCGTTTCTTCAAGAATGTCTCAAAGGCAAGTACTTTACATTTGTTTACATGTTCTAGTATTTGAATTATGGCTATATGTGGTTGTTGTGGGGAGATATGTGTATGTTCACCTAGGGACGGTCCGACGGGGCCTCTAGGGATACGTATTGCCGTGTGTGTGCGTATCACGAACTGTGGTTAGCCACCCAGGGATGTCCGACGGGGCTCTGCGGGGTACGGTGGCCGTGAGTCTCGTGCCAACGGTTAACTTTGAATTATGATTTGTTGGAGATAATGTGTTTTGTGTGTATATCATAAATATTCCGGAATATAAAATATTTTCTAAAATGATTTTTGGCGCATGTATTCATCTGATTAGAATGTAGTTCAAATGGATTGTACTTGCACTAGCAGTTGTCGCTAACCCCTTAAATGGGGGAAATACTTTTTGTATTTCGTATTGATCGTGGGGACAAGCGGCGCTCGGGCCGTATGAGGATGATGGGCAAGCATGATATTGTCCAGTGTTTGATTTTCGATGTCAAGTCCGGTTACTATTGATGTCCGGTTTTGAGATTTATGTATTATAAAGTTGGTTTAAGTACTCGAGTACTTCTGTTTGAAATTGTTAATGTTGTGTTCCCATTTTGGGAAATGGATTTGATGTCGATTTTAATTGTCGGTTGGTAGTCTTTTATTTTAATTGTCGTTTTATTAATGATAGTTTGTCGTTGTCAAATGTCTTGTTGGTATGTTAGCTTTGGTGGATTCCACGGTGTGGGGTCCACGCGCTGTAATATGCCCCAATGTCTTGGGGTGTTACGAATATGGTATCGAGCTTAGGTTTATGGATACCTAGTGTCGGTCATTGGGTCTAGTTAAGTGTCGTTTTGGGACAAGATCACCGTTATGCCATCATCTCAAGACTTGGTGCTCGTAAGTTTTCCTAACTTGACTCGTTTCACCGTTCTGTTCTATTCCTATCTTAGTATCTTTTGCGTTTTGCGTTTGAATTGTACTTACCCATTGCTTCTTCAGAATTCCTGCTGGTAGAGGACGCGGACGCGGTCGCGGACGCGGTAGGGGACGTGGCGCAGCCGGTGGGGCGGCCATGTCCGATCACTCGGGAACTGATTCGGCGATGCCTTCCTTGTCGAACAGTGTTCCCCCTAGTTCCGGAGGTCAGCAGGACCAGTCTGCTAGCTCCGGTAATGCTCATGAGAATGTTGGAGTGGCCAACATTTTACAACAGGTAGCGAACCAGATGACGCTACTGACTCAGGCCGTTCTGGTCGGCCATGCTAATGCCAACCCGGTTCCGCCTACTGGGTCCAGCAATGATAAGCTACTTCAGGACGTGATTCGTATGCGTCCTCCGCAGTTTGATGGTGCTTCCGACCCTTCTGGTTGGGAGAATTGGCTGTTCGAGATGGAGAAAGTGTTTGAGGCTGCTAACTGTTCCGAGGAGAGGAAAGTACCCATTGCTCAGTACTTCCTCGCCAAGGAGGCAGCGACGTGGTGGCAAGCGGTGAAACCGCGTGACCGGGCAGCTACGTGGGCAGAGTTTCGAGATCTGATGGAAGATGAATATTGTCCTTGGCCAGTGAAAGAGGGGAGGATCCGAGCCTTCTTTGAGGCTAAGCCCCAAGATGTTCCTATTTCTCAAGCTATCAAGGACTACAATCAACAGCTGCATTACGTGAGAAACCAAGTCCGAGATGAGCTAGATAAGATCCGCCACTTTGATATGCGGATGAAGCCGAGGGTGCGCCACTACATGTCTGGTCTGGGGTGCACGACTTTGAGAGATTATCAGAATAAAGCGATGGCTTACGAGATGTCGTTTTCTGCGACAGAGACGGCAGCTGAAGGAAAGAAGCAGAAGACCTCCGGTCAGTTTTCGGGAGGCAAGTCAGGAGGGTATCCGAAGGCTCAGTCCGGTTCGCGAGTCTTCGGGGGACAGTCGCCATCAGTTGGTCGAGGGAACGGTTCTAGGTCTGCTCCTGCTGGTTCCGTTCGTGGTCCTACATGCTTCAACTGCAGTCGTCCGGGCCACATGATGAGTGAGTGTGATAGGCTCCGATTCAGTGCCTTGCTTGTGGCCGTATGGGTCACCGTGCTAAGTTTTGTTCGGATGCAGCTCGGGCTCCAGTTACTCAGATATCTGCTCCAGCTGCAGGAGAGCCGAGTGTGAATCAGGCACCGACAGTTCCTCAGCCGCAGCAGAGTTTTGGTAGAGGTCGAGGTCGTGGTCAGCCTTCTAGAGGGGGAGCTTCTAGTGCGGGGTCCGTTCAGCCCCGTGTGTCTGAGCTGAGGCTAGACGGAGATCCCGACGCGACGGTGGCTACAGGTACCGTCCACATCCTTGACCATCCTGTTTCCGTATTGTTCGATTCTGGTGCTACGCATTCTTTTATATCTATGGATTGCGTGCGTCGTCTGCATGTTGATTGCCTTGTTGCTTGTGAGCCTTTTGTTGTTAAACTTCCTAGCGGGGATAGCATCGTGGGGGACCGTGAGATTAGAGATTTTTCTGTGAGTATCGCGGGGAGGGATTGGCTTTCTAATCTGATTGCGATAGATATTAGAGATGAGGATTTGATTCTGGGTGAGGATTGGCTGGACCGTCATGGGGCGATCATGAATTATAGAACGAGGACTGTTACGATGTTAGCCTCTGATGGTACCGAGCATTCTTTTGTGGGGCGTAAGCGGGGTAGTCAGAGATTACTGATCAGCGCTTTGAGGGCGGTGAGGCTTCTTCGGGAGGTTGCACGGGCTATTGGTGTTACGCTTTGAGATCGGAAGAAGGGGAGTCGAGCTCGTCTATTCCGGTAGTATGTGAGTATCCTGACGTTTTTCCAGATGAGTTGCCGGGTTTGCCGCCGGGCCGAGAGGTTGAGTTTACCGTCGATTTAGAGCCGGGTGCAGCACCTATCTCTAAGACGCCATACCGTATGGCGCCTGCCGAGATGCTTGAGTTGAAGAAACAGTTGGGAGAGTTGCTGGACATGGGATATATTCGACCGAGCGCTTCGCCTTGGGGCGCACCGGTCCTATTCGTAAAGAAGAAGGATGGGTCACTTCGTTTGTGCATCGACTACCAAGAGTTGAACAAAGTGACCATCAAAAACAAGTATCCGCTACCAAGGATTGATGATTTGTTTGATCAGTTGCAAGGGGCAACTGTGTTTCAAGATTGATTTGAGATCGGGGTATTATCACTCCGAGTGAAGGATACCGATATTCAAGACGGCCTTTCGGACGAGATACGGTCACTACGAGTTTGTGGTTATGCCTTTTGGGCTAACTAACGCACTGCACCGTGTTCATGCGACTTATGAACAAAGTCTTTATCGAGTACCTCGATAAGTGTGTAGTCGTTTTTATCGATGACATCCTGATTTACTCGAGGAGCGAGGAGGAGCACGCCCGTCATTTGCATATCGTGTTAGATATTTTGAGAACTCGGCATCTTTTGCGAAGTTCTCAAAGTGCGAGTTTTAGTTACGGGAAGTTATGTTTCTCGGTCATGTGATCTCGGCCGAGGGTGTTCGTGTGGACCCACATAAGGTAGAGGCAGTGTTGGATTGGGCGCCGCCCAAGAACGTGAAAGAGGTCCGTAGTTTTCTGGGATTAGCCGGGTATTACCGCAGATTCGTCGAGGGTTCTCTAAGCTCGCTCGACCGCCGACTCGATTGTTACATAAGTCGGAGAAGTTTGTGTGGACCGATGAGAGGCGAATAGTTTTGAGGAGTTGAAGAAGCGGTTGTGACCGCTCCGTGTGTTGGCTTTACCGAGTGGTAATGATGGTTTCTCTGTTTATAGTGATGCTTGGGCCAAGGGCTCGGATGCGTACTTATGCGGACGGAGGACGATTGCTTATGCTTCCGTCGGTTGAAACCGTATGAATTGAGTTACCTACGCACGATCTTGAGTTGGCAGATTGTGTTTGCGTTGAAAATCGGCGTCATTACTTGTATGGCTCGTCGTGTCGATTTTCACCGATCACAAGAGCTCAAGTACATCTTCACGCGAAGGAGCTTAATATGAGACAGAGGAGATGGTTGGGCCCGATTAAGGATTACGATCTTGAGATCCTCTATCATCCGGCAAGGCTAATGTGGTAGCAGATGCCTTGAGCCGGAAATCGGTATCGCTTCGGGCGCTTGAGTTACTCACGGCCCGATCGGGACTTCAATGAGAGTTTATGAGGTTGAGCATTGAGATTGTCTTGCCCAGAGTTCCGGGCAGTTGCGTACTCTTGAGATTTCTTCATCTCTGGTCGAGGACATTAAGTCGGGACAGTTAGAGGATCCGATGTTTATTCAGCTTCGAGAGAGTGTAGGAAAGGGGAAAGCCCCGGGATTCGTTATTCATGAGGACGGCGTGTTGAGATTCCGAGGTCGGTTGTGTGTTCCGAACGACTCGGAACTGAGACAGAGCATTATGCGAGAGGCTCATGCGTCACCATACTCAGTCCATCCGGGCTCGAGTAAGATGTATAAAGATCTGAGGAAGAATTTATGGTGGAGCGATATGAAGAAGGAGGTAGTTCAGTTTGGAGCTAAGTGTTTGACTTGTCGGCAAGTCAAGATTGAGCATCGTGACGGCCAGTGTGAAACCACTTCCCGTTCCGAATGGAAGTGGGAGGACATCTCTATGGATTTTGTCACGAGTTTACCGAGGACGAAGACCGGTATGAATATGGTATGGGTAATTGTAGACCGATGACTAAGTCGGCACATTTCTCGGGCATCAAGGATACTTGGGGTCCGGAAAAGTTGGCTCGTATTTTTATCACTCGGATAGTGAGGCTTCATGGTACGCCGAGGACCATTATTTCGAGCAGAGATGGACGATTTGTATCGCATTTTTGGCAGGCGGTGCATAAGGCATTGGGGACTCGGCTACGTTTGAGCACTTCGTTCCATCCCCATCGATGGCGGTCCGAACGTACCATTCGGACGTTCGAGGATTTGTTGCGCGCGTGTGCGTTAGATCGAGTAGTAATTGGGAGGAGCATTTGGCCTTAATTGAGTTTGCTTATAATAATAGGCCGCACGCGTCGATTAAGATGGCACCGTATGAGGCACTTTATGGCCGACGTTGTCGATCACCGATATGTTGGGATGAGCCGTCCGATTTGGTTGGCACCGAGCCGGACCTTGTGTTGGAGACGAGGGAGAAAGTCGAATTGATTAGAAAGAGGATGTTGGGCGCGCAGTCGACAAAGTCTTATGCGGATGTTAGGCGTAGACCTTTGGAGTTTGAGGTGGGAGATCACGTTACGCTGAGAGTATCTCACGAAAGGAGTTTTCCGATTCGGGAAGAAAGGGGAAACTCGGCCGAGATATATTGGACCTTTCGAGGTATTGGAGAGAGTCGGTGAGTTAGCGTCGTTTGGCTTTACCTCGTCGCTTAGTCATGTACATAGCGTATTTCACGTTTCCCGATTGAGGAAATGCGTTAGGACCCGTCCCACATTATCGACTTTGGGGCGTGGAGATTGAGAAGGATGTTACGTTTGAAGAGAGACCCGTTAGAATTTTGGAGCGTCGTGATAAACAGTTAAGGCACAAAACCATTCCTTTGGTTAAAGTGCAATGGTCGAGGCACGGAGTAGAAGAAGCGACGTGGGAGTTAGAGGAGGATATGCGTTCGAGATACCCCGAGCTTTTTGATTCTTAAGTTTCGGGACGAAACTTTATTTTAGAGGGGGAGAATGTAATATCCGTAATTTTCCCATTTTTAGCAGTTTCCATTTTTGGTGTATGTCTATTTTATCGACTCGCTTGTAACCGTTTCGACATTTCGAATCTATTTTGTTCTTGGAGTTTTTCCATTGGGATGAGTTTTGATGATGTTTTCACGTAATTTCATTTTATGACATGTTTTGCCGTATGAACGTTCGATTCTTGTAAAACTCGTTCGTTTTCGTTATTTCTGGGTTTGTACAAGTTCGTATGGTTGAGTTGGTCTTGTGGAGACTTTCGGTTCGTAAATCCGACGTCGTTTCGTGATTTTCGGGCACTTGGGCCATTTTTGTAATTTCCTAATAGTTTAGGGAATCTCGTTTTCGTTGTCGCATTACGGACCCTTCGGTGGTCGGAATTGTATTTTTCTTTCAGCACTTAGCTCCGTCGTCTTGAATGCTTCGTGTTCATGTTCCTGGATTCTGGTCTCGTCGTGTGTATCGTGTATCGTACCCTCGACGGCGACTATCACGATATGACATCGGCGATCGATCTTTGTGTAGGTAGCGCACGCTACCCCTGTTGCCTTGCGTGCGCTATCAAGAACGATTAGCGTCGCTAACCCTTATTGTTAGCGTACGCTAACGAATGTGGCATAGCCATCGGACTGCCGCGGCCCCGTTAGCGCACGCTACATATGGCCGTTAGCGTGCGCTAACTTCACACTATATAAGCCCGGTAGGCGCTTTTGAAGCGTGATTTCATTCTTTTGCCTTCGTTTCTTGACGTGCGACCTCGCAGGCGATTTCCATCGGTTCCGATCGGCGTTCTATTCACATTGCATCACAGTAGTTTTGTGCTTTAATATTAACATAATTATAATCGTCATCCATCATCCGAAATCAAGGTAATTTCGTCTTGAACCCTAACTCGTCAAATTTGGGGTTTTTAGGGTTTTGCTAATTGGAACCGAATTATTCGGTATGTTATGATATTCTTCACCGTTTGTGATTGTTGAATGATTCCAAATCCAAATTCCTTGATTTTAATCGCGAATTATCGATACGGGAGATTTTGCGTAAACCTCGCCGTATCAATTGGACCGTCTATTGTCGTATGTTGTAACCGGGTTATGGGTGTATTCCAAGAGAATATTTTTGTCCGTTGGGGTGAACTATATTGATCCTTCGTTTAGGAACCGTCGCTTTCCACCGGACCGTTCGTAGTCGTGTTTCATCTCCGTTTCTTCAAGAATGTCTCAAAGGCAAGTACTTTACATTTGTTTACATGTTCTAGTATTTGAATTATGGCTATATGTGGTTGTTGTGGGGAGATATGTGTATGTTCACCTAGGGACGGTCCGACGGGCCTCTAGGGATACGTATTGCCGTGTGTGTGCGTATCACGAAGCGTGGTTAGCCACCCGGGGATGTCGACGGGGCTCTGCGGGTACGGTGGCCGTGAGTCTCGTGCCAAGTTAACTTTGAATTATGATTTGTTGGAGATAATGTGTTTTGTGTGTACATCATAAATATTAGGAATATAAATTGTTTTCTAAAATGATTTTTGGCGCATGTATTCATCTTATTAGAATGTTGTTCTAATGTTTTGTACTTGCACTAGCATTTGTCGCTAACCCCTTAAATGGGGGAAATACTTTTTGTATTTCAGGTATTGATCGTGGGGAAAAGCGAGCGCTCGGGCCGTATGAGGATGATGGGCAAGCATGATATTGTCCAGTGTTTGATTTTCGATGTCAAGTCTGTCGGTTACTATTGATGTCTGGTTTTGAGATTTATGTATTATAAAGTTGGTTTAAGTACTCGAGTACTTCCTGTTTGAAATTGTTAATGTTGTGTTCCCATTTTGGGAAATGGATTTGATGTCAGATTTTAATTGTCGGTTGGTAGTCTTTTATTTTAATTGTCGTTTTATTAATGATAGTTTGTCGTTGTCAAATGTCTTGTTGGTATGTTAGCCTGGTGGATTCCACAGTGTGGGGTCCACGGCGCTGTAATATGCCCCGAATGTCTTGGGGGTGTTACAGAATATGGTATCAGAGCTTAGGTTTATGGATACCTAGGCTGTCGGTCATTTGGGTCTAGTTAAGTGTCGTTTTTGGGACAGTATCACTGTTATGCCATCATCTCAGTACGCCGGTGCTCGTAAGTTTTCCTAACTTGACTCGTTTCACCGTTACATTTCTATTCCTATCTTAGTATCTTTTGCGTTTTGCGTTTGAATTGTACTTACCCATTGCTTCTTGAGAATTCTGCTGGTAGAGGACGCGGGCCGGTCGCGGACGCGGAGGGGACGTGGCGCAGCCGGTGGGGCGGCCATGTCCGATCACTCGGGAACCGATTCGGCGATGCCTTCCTTGTCGAGCAGTGTTCCCCCTAGTTCCGGAGGTCACAGGACCACTGCTAGCTCCGGTAATGCTCATGAGAATGTTGGAGTGGCCAACATTTTACAACAGTAGCGAACCGGATGACGCTGCGACTCAGGCCGTTACAGTCGGCCATGCTAATGCCAACCCGGTTCCGCCTACTGGTCCGGCAATGATAAGCTACTTGGGGCGTGATTCGTATGCGTCCTCCGCAGATTTGATGGTGCTTAGGCCCTTACGGTTGGGAGAATTGGTGCTCGAGATGGAGAAAGTGTTTGAGGCTGCTAAGCTGTTAGGAGAGGAAAGTACCCATTGCTCGGTACTTCCTCGCCAAGGAGCGGCGACGTGGTGGCAAGCGGTGAAACCGCGTGGCCAAGGCGACTACGTGGGCGAGTTTCGAGATCGATGGAAGATGAATATTGTCCTTGGCCGCTGAAAGAGGGGAGGATCCGAGCCTTCTTTGAGGCTAAGCCCCAAGATGTTCCTATTTCTCAAGCTATCAAGGACTACAATCAACAGCTGCATTACGTGAGAAACCAAGTCCGAGATGAGCTAGATAAGATCCGCCACTTTGATATGCGGATGAAGCCGAGGGTGCGCCACTACATGTCTGGTCTGGGGTGCACGACTTTGAGAGATTATCAGAATAAAGCGATGGCTTACGAGATGTCGTTTTCTGCGACAGAGACGGCAGCTGAAGGAATGAAGCAGAAGACCTCCGGTCAGTTTTCGGGAGGCAAGTCAGGAGGGTATCCGAAGGCTCAGTCCGGTTCGCGAGTCTTCGGGGGACAGTCGCCATCAGTTGGTCGAGGGAACGGTTCTAGGTCTGCTCCTGCTGGTTCCGTTCGTGGTCCTACATGCTTCAACTGCAGTCGTCCGGGCCACATGATGAGTGAGTGTGATAGGCCTCCGATTCAGTGCCTTGCTTGTGGCCGTATGGGTCACCGTGCTAAGTTTTGTTCGGATGCAGCTCGGGCTCCAGTTACTCAGATATCTGCTCCAGTGCGGGAGAGCCGAGTGTGAATCGTGCACTGACAGTTCCTCGGCCCGCAGCGAGTTTTGGTAGAGGTCGAGGTCGTGGTCAGCCTTCTAGAGGGGAGCTTCTAGTGCGGGGTGCATTCCGCCCCGTGTGTATGAGATGAGGCGAGCCGAGATCCGACGCGACGGTGGCTACAGTGCCGCCCACATCCTTGACCATCCTGTTTAGTATTGTTCGATTCCGTGCTACGCATTCTTTTATATCTATGGATTGCGTGCGTCGTGCATGTTGATTGCCTTGTTGCTTGTGAGCCTTTTGTTGTTAAACTTCCTAGTGGGGATAGCATCGTGGGGGACCGTGAGATTAGAGATTTTTTTACGTGAGTATCGCGGGGAGGGATTGGCTTTCTAATCGATTGCGATAGATATTAGAGATGAGGATTTGATTAGGTGAGGATTGTGGACCGTCATGGGGCGATCATGAATTATAGAACGAGGATCATTACGATGTTAGCCTCGATGGTACCGAGCATTCTTTTGTGGGGCGTAAGCGGGGTAGTCGAGATTACCGATCAACGCTTTGAGGCGGTGAGGCTTCTTCGGGAGGTTGCACGGGCTATTGGTGTTACGCTTTGAGATCGGAAGAAGGGGAGTCGAGCTCTAGTCTATTCCGGTAAAATGTGAGTATCCTGACGATTTTACAGATGAGTAGCAGGGTTTGACGCCGGGACGAGAGGTTGAGTTTACCGTCGATTTAGAGCCGGGTGCAGCACCTATCTCTAAGACGCCATACCGTATGGCGCCTGCCGAGATGCTTGAGTTGAAGAAACAGTTGGGAGAGTTGCTGGACATGGGATATATTCGACCGAGCGCTTCGCCTTGGGGCGCACCGGTCCTATTCGTAAAGAAGAAGGATGGGTCACTTCGTTTGTGCATCGACTACCGAGAGTTGAACAAAGTGACCATCAAAAACAAGTATCCGCTACCAAGGATTGATGATTTGTTTGATCAGTTGCAAGGGGCAACTGTGTTTTCGAAGATTGATTTGAGATCGGGGTATTATCAGCTCCGAGTGAAGGATACCGATATTCCGAAGACGGCCTTTCGGACGAGATACGGTCACTACGAGTTTGTGGTTATGCCTTTTGGGCTAACCAACGCACCAGCCGTGTTCATGCAGCTTATAAACAAAGTCTTTATCGAGTACCTCGATAAGTGTGTAGTAGTTTTTATCGATGACATCCTGATTTACTCGAGGAGCGAGGAGGAGCACGCCCGTCATTTGCATATCGTGTTAGATATTTTTAGAACTCAGCATCTTTTTGCGAAGTTCTCAAAGTGCGAGTTTTGGTTACGGGAAGTTATGTTTCTCGGTCATGTGATCTCGGCCGAGGGTGTTCGTGTGGACCCACATAAGGTAGAGGCAGTGTTGGATTGGGCGCCGCCCAAGAACGTGAAAGAGGTCCGTAGTTTTCTGGGATTAGCCGGGTATTACCGCAGATTCGTCGAGGGGTTCTCTAAGCTCGCTCGACCAGCGACTCGGTTATTCTAAGTCGGAGAAGTTTGTGTGGACCGATGAGAGGCGTAATAGTTTTGAGGAGTTGAAGTAGCGGTTGTGACCGCTCCGTGTTGGCTTTACCGAGTGGTAATGATGGTTTCTCTGTTTATAGTGATGCTTCGGGCCAAGGGCTCGGATGCGTACTTATGCGGACGGGAGGACGATTGCCTATGCTTCCGTCGGTTGAAACCGTATGAATTGAATTACCCTACGCACGATCTTGAGTTGGCCGCAGTTGTGTTTGCGTTGAAAATCGGCGTCATTACTTGTATGGCTCGTCGTGTCGATTTTCACCGATCACAAGAGCCTCAAGTACATCTTCACGCGAAGGAGCTTAATATGAGACAGAGGAGATGGTTGGAACTGATTAAGGATTACGATCTTGAGATCCTCTATCATCCGGCAAGGCTAATGTGGTAGCAGATGCCTTGAGCCGGAAATCGGTATCGCTTCGGGCGCTTGAGTTACTCACGGCCCGATCGGGACTTCAGCGAGAGTTTATGAGGTTGAGCATTGAGATTGTACCGCCAGAGAGTTCCGGGCATTTGCGTACTCTTGAGATTTCTTCATCTCTCGTCGAGGACATTAAGTCGGGACAGTTAGAGGATCCGATGTTTATTCACTTCGAGAGAGTGTAGGAAAGGGGAAAGCCGGGATTCGTTATTCATGAGGACGGCGTGTTGAGATTCCGAGGTCGGTTGTGTGTTCCGAACGACTCGGAACCGAGACAGAGCATTATGCGAGAGGCTCATGCGTCACCATACTCGATCCATCCGGCTCGAGTAAGATGTATAAAGATCGAGGAAGAATTTACGGTGGAGCGATATGAAGAAGGAGGTAGTTCAGTTTGTAGCTAAGTGTTTGACTTGTCAGCAAGTCAAGATTGAGCATCAGCGGCCAGCCGGATTATTGAAACCACTTCCCGTTCCGGAATGGAAGTGGGAGGACATCTCTATGGATTTTGTCACGAGTTTACCGAGGACGAAAACTGGTATGAATATGGTATGGGTAATTGTAGACCGACTGACTAAGTCGGCACATTTTCTGGGCATCAAGGATACTTGGGGTCCGGAAAAGTTGGCTCGTATTTTTATCACTCAGATAGTGAGGCTTCATGGTACGCCGAGGACCATTATTTCAGACAGAGATGGACGATTTGTATCGCATTTTTGGCAGGCAGTGCATAAGGCATTGGGGACTCAGCTACGTTTGAGCACTTCGTTCCATCCCCAGACCGATGGGCAGCCCGAACGTACCATTCAGACGTTCGAGGATTTGTTGCGCGCGTGTGCGTTAGACTGGAGTAGTAATTGGGAGGAGCATTTGGCCTTAATTGAGTTTGCTTATAATAATAGCTGGCACGCGTCGATTAAGATGGCACCGTATGAGGCACTTTATGGCCGACGTTGTCGATCACCGATATGTTGGGATGAGCCGTCCGATTTGGTTGGCACCGAGCCGGACCTTGTGTTGGAGACGAGGGAGAAAGTCGAATTGATTAGAAAGAGGATGTTGGCTGCCCAAAGTCGACAAAAGTCTTATGCGGATGTTAGGCGTAGACCTTTGGAGTTTGAGGTGGGAGATCACGTTCTGTTGAGAGTATCTCCGACGAAAGGAGTTTTCCGATTCGGGAAGAAGGGGAAACTCAGCCCGAGATATATTGGACCTTTCGAGGTATTGGAGAGAGTCGGTGAGTTAGCGTACCGTTTGGCTTTACCTCCGTCGCTTAGTCATGTACATAGCGTATTTCACGTTTCCCAGTTGAGGAAGTACGTTCCGGACCCGTCCCACATTATCGACTTTGGGGACGTGGAGATTGAGAAGGATGTTACGTTTGAAGAGAGACCCGTTAGAATTTTGGAGCGTCGTGATAAACAGTTAAGGCACAAAACCATTCCTTTGGTTAAAGTGCAATGGTCGAGGCACGGAGTAGAAGAAGCGACGTGGGAGTTAGAGGAGGATATGCGTTCGAGATACCCCGAGCTTTTTGATTCTTAAGTTTCGGGACGAAACTTTATTTTAGAGGGGGAGAATGTAATATCCGTAATTTTCCCATTTTTAGCAGTTTCCATTTTTGGTGTATGTCTATTTTATCGACTCGCTTGTAACCGTTTCGACATTTCGAATCTATTTTGTTCTTGGAGTTTTTCCATTGGGATGAGTTTTGATGATGTTTTCACGTAATTTCGTTTTATGACATGTTTTGCCGTATGAACGTTCGATTCTTGTAAAACTCGTTCGTTTTCGTTATTTCTGGGTTTGTACAAGTTCGTATGGTTGAGTTGGTCTTGTGGAGACTTTCGGTTCGTAAATCCGACGTCGTTTCGTGATTTTCGGGCACTTGGGCCATTTTTGTAATTTCTAATAGTTTAGGGAATCTCGTTTCGTTGTCGCATTACGGACCCTTCGGTGGTCGGAATTGTATTTTCTTTCATCACTTAGCTCCGTCGTCTTGAATGCTTCGTGTTCATGTTCTGGATTCTCGTCTCGTCGTGTGTATCGTGTATCGTACCCTCGGCAGCGACTTCTGCCGATATGACATCGGCGATCGATCGTTGTGTAGGTAGCGACGCTACCCACAGTGCCTTGCGTGCGCTATCAAGAAAGCGATTAGCGTCGCTAACCCTTATTGTTAGCGTACGCTAACGAATGTGATAAGCCCGGCTGCCGCGCCCCGTTAGCGCACGCTACATATGGCCGTTAGCGTGCGCTAACTTCACATTATATAAGCCCAGTAGCGCTTTTGAAGCGTGATTTCATTCTTTTGCCTTCGTTTCTTCGACGTGCGACCTCGGGCGATTTCCATCGATTCGATCGGCGTTCTATTCACATTCCATCACCGTAGAGTTGTGCTAACATATTATCATCGTATAATCGTCATCCATCATCCGAAATCAAGGTAATTTCGTCTAGAACCCTAACTCGTCAAATTTGGGGTTTTCCGGTTTTGCTAATTGGAACCGAATTATTCCAGTATGTTATGATATTCTTCACCGTTTGTGATTGTTGAATGATTCCAAATCCAAATTCCTTGATTTTAATCGCGAATTATCGATACGGGAGATTTTGCGTAAACCTCGCCCGTATCAATTGACCGTCTATTGTCGTATGTTGTAACCGGGTTATGGGTGTATTCCAGTAGAATATTGTTGTCCGTTGGGACTGAACTATATTGATCCTTCGTTTAGGAACCGTCGCTTTCCACCCGGACCGTTCGTAGTCGTGTTTCATCTCCGTTTCTTCAAGAATGTCTCAAAGGCAAGTACTTTACATTTGTTTACATGTTCTAGTATTTGAATTATGGCTATATGTGGTTGTTGTGGGGAGATATGTGTATGTTCACCTAGGGACGGTCCGACGGGGCCTCTAGGGATACGTATTGCCGTGTGTGTGCGTATCACGAACTGTGGTTAGCCACCCAGGGATGTCCGACGGGGCTCTGCGGGGTACGGTGGCCGTGAGTCTCGTGCCAACGGTTAACTTTGAATTATGATTTGTTGGAGATAATGTGTTTTGTGTGTACATCATAAATATTCCGGAATATAAAATGTTTTCTAAAATGATTTTTGGCGCATGTATTCATCTGATTAGAATGTAGTTCAAATGGATTGTACTTGCACTAGCAGTTGTCGCTAACCCCTTAAATGGGAGAAATACTTTTTGTATTTCAGGTATTGATCGTGGGGAAAAGCGAGCGCTCGGGCCGTATGAGGATGATGGGCAAGCATGATATTGTCCAGTGTTTGATTTTCGATGTCAAGTCTGTCGGTTACTATTGATGTCTGGTTTTGAGATTTATGTATTATAAAGTTGGTTTAAGTACTCGAGTACTTCCTGTTTGAAATTGTTAATGTTGTGTTCCCATTTTGGGAAATGGATTTGATGTCAGATTTTAATTGTCGGTTGGTAGTCTTTTATTTTAATTGTCGTTTTATTAATGATAGTTTGTCGTTGTCAAATGTCTTGTTGGTATGTTAGCCTGGTGGATTCCACAGTGTGGGGTCCACGGCGCTGTAATATGCCCTGAATGTCTTGGGGGTGTTACAGAATATGGTATCAGAGCTTAGGTTTATGGATACCTAGGCTGTCGGTCATTTGGGTCTAGTTAAGTGTCGTTTTTGGGACAGTATCACTGTTATGCCATCATCTCAGTACGCCGGTGCTCGTAAGTTTTCCTAACTTGACTCGTTTCACCGTTCTGTTCTATTCCTATCTTAGTATCTTTTGCGTTTTGCGTTTGAATTGTACTTACCCATTGCTTCTTCAGAATTCCTGCTGGTAGAGGACGCGGACGCGGTCGCGGACGCGGTAGGGGACGTGGCGCAGCCGGTGGGGCGGCCATGTCCGATCACTCGGGAACTGATTCGGCGATGCCTTCCTTGTCGAACAGTGTTCCCCCTAGTTCCGGAGGTCAGCAGGACCACCGCTAGCTCCTAATGCTCATGAGAATGTTGGAGTGGCCAACATTTTACAGCAGGTAGCGAACCAGATGACGCTACTGACTCAGGCCGTTCTGGTCGGCCATGCTAATGCCAACCCGGTTCCGCCTACTGGGTCCAGCAATGATAAGCTACTTCAGGACGTGATTCGTATGCGTCCTCCGCAGTTTGATGGTGCTTCCGACCCTTCTGGTTGGGAGAATTGGCTGTTCGAGATGGAGAAAGTGTTTGAGTCTAAGCTGTTAGGAGAGGAAAGTACCCATTGCTCAAGACTTCCTCGCCAAGGAGGCGGCGTGGTGGCAAGCGGTGAAACCGCGTGGCCAAGGCGGCTACGTGGCGAGTTTCGAGATCGATGGAAGATGAATATTGTCCTTGGCGTGAAAGAGGAGGATCCGAGCCTTCTTTGAGGCTAAGCCCCAAGATGTTCCTATTTCTCAAGCTATCAAGGACTACAATCAAGTGCATTACGTGAGAAACCAAGTCCGAGATGAGCTAGATAAGATCCGCCACTTTGATATGCGGATGAAGCCGAGGGTGCGCCACTACATGTCAGTCCAGGGTGCACGACTTTGAGAGATTATCGAATAAAGCGATGGCTTACGAGATGTCGTTTTACATGGCAGACGGCACTGAAGGAAAGAAGCGAAGACCTCCGGTCGAGTTTTCGGGAGGCAAGTCGAGGGTATCCGAAGGCTCGGTCGGTTCGCGAGTCTTCGGGGACAGCCGCCATCGGTTGGTCGAGGAACGGTTCTAGGTCTGCTCTGCTGGTTCCGTTCGTGGTCCTACATGCTTCAACTGCGATCGTCCGGCCACATGATGAGTGAGTGTGATAGGCTCGATTCGGTGCCTTGCTTGTGGCCGTATGGGTCACCGTGCTAAGTTTTGTTCGGATGCGGCTCGGGCTCCGGTTACTCGAATATCTGCTCAGTGCGGGAGAGCCGAGTGTGAATCGAGGCAAGCAGTTCCTCGGCCCTTGTGAGTTTTGGTAGAGGTCGAGGTCGTGGTCGGCCTTCTAGAGGGGAGCTTCTAGTGCGGGAGTGCATTCCGCCCCGTGTGTATGAGATGAGGCGAGCCGAGATCCCGACGCGACGGTGGCTACAGTACCGTCCACATCCTTGACCATCCTGTTTAGTATTGTTCGATTAAGTGCTACGCATTCTTTTATATCTATGGATTGCGTGCGTCGTCTGCATGTTGATTGCCTTGTTGCTTATGAGCCTTTTGTTGTTAAACTTCCTAGCGGGGATAGCATCGTGGGGGACCGTGAGATTAGAGATTTTTCCGTGAGTATCGCGGGGAGGGATTGGCTTTCTAATCTGATTGCGATAGATATTAGAGATGAGGATTTGATTCTGGTGAGGATTGGCCGGACCGTCATGGGGCGATCATGAATTATAGAACGAGGACTATTACGATGTTAGCCTCTGATGGTACCGAGCATTCTTTTGTGGGGCGTAAGCGGGGTAGTCGAGATTACCGATCAGCGCTTTGAGGGCGGTGAGGCTTCTTCGGGAGGTTGCACGGGCTATTGGTGTTACGCTTTGAGATCGGAAGAAGGGGAGTCGAGCTCTCGTCTATTCCGGTAGTATGTGAGTATCCCGACGTTTTCGGATGAGTTGCGGGTTTGCCGCCGGGCGAGAGGTTGAGTTTACCGTCGATTTAGAGCGGGTGCGGCACCTATCTCTAAGACGCCATACCGTATGGCGCTGCCGAGATGCTTGAGTTGAAGAAAGCTTGATTGGGAGGATTCTTGGACATGGGATATATTCGACCGAGCGCTTCGCCTTGGGGCGCACCGGTCCTATTCGTAAAGAAGAAGGATGGGTCACTTCGTTTGTGCATCGACTACCGAGAGTTGAACAAAGTGACCATCAAAAACAAGTATCCGCTACCAAGGATTGATGATTTGTTTGATCAGTTGCAAGGGGCAACTGTGTTTTCGAAGATTGATTTGAGATCGGGGTATTATCAGCTCCGAGTGAAGGATACCGATATTCCGAAGATGGCCTTTCGGACGAGATACGGTCACTACGAGTTTGTGGTTATGCCTTTTGGGCTAACCAACGCACCAGCCGTGTTCATGCAGCTTATAAACAAAGTCTTTATCGAGTACCTCGATAAGTGTGTAGTCGTTTTTATCGATGACATCCTGATTTACTCGAGGAGCGAGGAGGAGCACGCCCGTCATTTGCATATCGTGTTAGATATTTTTAGAACTCAGCATCTTTTTGCGAAGTTCTCAAAGTGCGAGTTTTGGTTACGGGAAGTTATGTTTCTCGGTCATGTGATCTCGGCCTAATTTTTTATACTTTTTGTGTATTATTGAGGGGATGGCTGGCATTGATCCGATATAATGTAATAATGCTGTAGTTTTGGAGCTATTAGATGACTTTAGGTGTATAAATAGACCCCTTAGATCCTTCATCATTCACCATTCATCATATAATTTTCCATTTTCTTGTAAACTTTTCTTTTTGTGTGAAGAACACACTTGTGTTCTTGAGTGATCTTTGTAAGTGTGGTGTAGTATATGTTGTTCAGAGAGTTTATTGCTTCTATCTCCTTTATCTACTAAGGGAGTTAGGATCAATTCTTTCTCTTGATTCAACTAAGAATGACCACCAAAGCTTGTAATATGTGTAATAAACCCTTTATGGGCTAAGTTTCTTAAGTTGGGATTATAAACAAGGTTAGTCATGTTATTTATGTTTGTATAAAGATATATTATGAATTACTTATTATTGTGTGTGATTTTCATTGTTTTAACAATCTTTATTTATTTGGCCAATTAATGAAGATATTTATGATCTTCATATGTTTCAAAGAAAATATGTTTGATTAGATCAAATGATCTTCACTCTAAGTTGTTCTAGGGATAGAAATATACCCCTAGTCCTTAGATGATTCATTGAGTTATTTTCACAAATCCTAATGCTATGTATTGAAGCCAATCAACATAGAAATATAGTGGATTGATTCAATATGTAAGGGCGTTTATAGTTCGAAAGAGAAACCGTCTTTTTAAGGAAAATCGAATCTACACAACATAATAAGTAAATTCATCTTATGATCTCCAATACATCTTTTATAACTAATGACGAACTAAGTTTGTAATCCCAACTATTTCATTTTATCATTAATCAATCTATTAATATTGCAATCTTTTTATTTCCTTATAATATTAGAACTATTATTGCAATTTCTTTGCAATTATTAAACCAAACTTTTTAATTGTGTGTTTCACTCATCTTAAGTATCTATAAAAATAGACTAATAGTGTATAATTCAAATTATAACATAACTTCCTTGTGGGATCGATAAACCGGACTCAAAAAGTCCACTTTACTACTTGATACGATATCGTGCACTTGCGATAGTTACACAAAAAGCGTGTCAAGTTTTTGGCGCCGTTCTTAGGGAAGTATAAGTTATATTTGAAATCTTACATTATAAACTATTTTTGTAGGTACAAATTTCTCGACGTTGTAACTTAGTACTAAATTGTGTTTGTCCGGTCAAGTGGCGGATAACGGTACTCGTGACTATTAAAGTCGGATTTTTCGATTTCCCACAACAAGCGATATTTGTATATATTTTTTTAATTATTTTCATTGTCTTTTTATTTTTGTTTTTTTATCATGGATGAAACATTGTTTAAAATTGAAAAAGATTTCCCTTTCTAAGCAAAAATGCAATTTTAAAAATTTATAAGACAAGGCTTGAAAGGATGAGGTTGCTTACGAATAAAAGCATACCTTTTTACATAAGATTCATTATCGAAGCCAAAGTAAGAATAGAAGGTGAATTCACGAAACACCAACTAGATTTTTACCGGGGCTTGGAAAAAGTTCATATGCCAAGAAACAACGAGCAAAGATTCTAGCCGTTTGCTATAAATGTGCTAGATGGAACCGTAATGCAAAATGTCGATCTTTAGGAATTCCATCTACAAACAGAGAAGATAAAATTCGGTTCATTAATGATGGTGAATAAGGAGAATTTAGATAACATCGAAATTTCTCTTGACACGCATCCTAGTGGACTTGTGTATTACGGAATTCAATGTTTGTGGAATAAATTCAAACCGAATATGAACAACGTCTTGGGAATCGGCGTTAAAAGACCTGTTTGCCAATTTGTAAGAAAATTGGATGGGAAGCTTCTCCCGACTCATAGAAGGCGTTTAGGCCGTTTCGAACGTAAAATCGAGAGGAAGATGTGAGCCACAATCACAACTACTGTACATACGCGTAAGTATCTTTTATTTTTGTCGTGTGGTGAGATTTTCTGAATAAAAAAATGTGATACGCGATAAAAGCTTTCATTATTCTATTGAGTAGTTGAAGCACAATCAAACGCAATCACAAACTTGTTAAACAATTTTTACCTTCTTTTTATTCTATAAATAAACTTTCTACTGGTTTCTTTCATTCATCCCTCAAACTTGCACTTTTCTCCGTTTCTCTCTAAAAATTTTTTTTTTCTTTTCAAAAATGGAGTCATCATCTTCAACAAAAAATTTTTACACAGTCTGCATTTTTGGTGGATCTAGTTCTGGAAAAGAGGCATGCTTCATGACGGCCCACAACTTGGGTCGTACCTTAGGAGAAAAATGCATTCATGTAGTTTACGGAGGAGGAAGTCTAGGATTAATGGGGCGAGCTGCCATCGCCTATATGGAAGGAGTAAGAGTGTTGGGAGTAATCCCAAAACCTCTGGTGAAAGTAAAATTACCGGTCAACTATTGGAGATGAGTTTAGATCGTGAATATGCAAGATCGCATAACTCACATGATAAATAATTCTCGCGCCTTTATCGCCCTTCCCGGTGGTTTTGGCACACGAGCCAGACTAAATGTTCATCAAAACCAATAGGAGTGCTTAATGTCAATGGTTTCTTTGATGGTTTCTTGTCTTTCATCGACTACTCTGTGAAAAGGGATTTATTTAGAGCGTGCAAAAGCGAATCATAGTCGTTGCAACAACACCGTAAGAACTAATCGAAAAACTCAATGAATTTGTTCCTCAACCAGATCCACTCTAGCTAAAATTGTGCAGGTAGAAGATTTTACCGTGAAAAAGCGAAAAGTAGATTCATTCCTCTCCCTTTGATAACCCATGACGGACCTCTTGTATTTTTACTTTACGTCGTGTGTAATAATCGTGCTAAATGATGGCGGCTTAAGGAGTTTCTTCTTGATCTCTTGACGCGCATCTATTCGCGATTTATGTATTCTTGTAATTTTTATTTCGTGTTTTGCTTTTATAAAAACTTTGATGGCGGCGTAAGGCGACTCTTCGGACTTTCTTGATGCGCATCTAAAAAATTATGTTATACTTACGAGTATATTTTATTTTCTTTTGTGTGTGCCTCGTATATTTATTCTCTTGCAGATTCTAAAAGGCGTTAGGCTCAGACATCAACTTTCTTAACAGGAGTATTCTTTTACGCATTGATTTTTATTTTATTTTTAAAGCGTGTGACGCTTTATTTTCAAGTTTGGGGGTGGTTTGTTTTAGTATTTTGGTGTGTTGTAATTTTGGTGTGGTTTGTTTAATAATTTTGGTGTGTTTTGATTGATTTGGTTATTTGCCTTAATTTTTTTTTTTATATATATTTATATATATATATTTATAGTATTTTGATTTTTGAGATTTTTAGATCTGGCTATAACACCATAAATTAGCTATATACAAACTTCTAAAATCGTTTTAATAGAGTAAAAAATTGTATATTCCAAATTTTTTTTTTGAGCCTTAATCTCTCTTTCCAAGCCTTGTAATTATCATATAAAATCGAGTCATTCGTTACCTTGAGAAAAGAAGAATCAATTGGTTGATGAAAAATAAAACTGAAATTTACTTAATTTGTGGAGTTTTTGATTTTTCATGCTTAACTAAAAAATGATTTTCTGCAAAAATTCTATTCCCTAAAAAAAAAAGGAGTCATTGGTGAAAAGAGCTACACGTTAGCAAATAACGGTGTGAAAGCTATCACCTAAAAAAAATAAATGACGAAAAGGAGAAGTGTTGAGCAGCAACAGCTGCCTAATTTTGGAAGTCTTAAATTTT
This sequence comes from Orobanche coerulescens, assembly GCA_033398695.1. NCBI lineage: Eukaryota > Viridiplantae > Streptophyta > Magnoliopsida > Lamiales > Orobanchaceae > Orobanche > Orobanche coerulescens. The sequence goes on from CM065809.1 coordinate 159,972,113, forward strand.
GCGAAAAATAAAGGACTAACCATTGTTGGTGCGTAGCTGCCGTCTCAGGAAAAATTGGTGAAAAGAGCTACACGTTAGCAAATAACGGTGTGAAAGCTATCACCTTTTTACGAAAAAAAAAAAAAATGAGATAGAAATTGTGTTAGTGAAAAGAGCTACACGTTAGCAAATAACGGTGTGAAAGCTATCACTAAAAGGGATGTAGTTTATGAGCAGATTTGAATTAATTAGCAGCTGAATTTCAATACACTCAATTTTGTAAAAATCACAATATTTGATGACGCCAATGAAATTCTTCTTCATATTGAGTCGAAAAATAAACGAGTGATCGAGAGCAACCATTAAAGGGAGTCGTGTGTATCACGAGTGGGAAAGAAATAATCAACCTTTTGGGGGGAAAACCTTACATTTTGGAATTACAAAATAAAAACCGTGTTTTAACTTCAAAAATATTAGTAGATTTATTTTGAATCTTGATTCATTTCTATCTACCGTATAAAGTGGTTGTTGTTTATTAATGGCATTTTGATCTCCTTTTTTCTTTTTATATTTTAATTTATGTGTGTATTAATTTTCTTATTTTTTTATTTTTATTTTTATTTTTGGAGTGTGAATAATAAAGAGTCTTGCTCGGGACTAGCAAGAATTCAAGTTTGGGGTGTGATAAGTGTCATTTTTGTACACTTATCCATGGTTTGTATCGATAAAATTCACCCATAATTGAGCTAGTCTACTCGTTTTTGCTTTTAATTTATTAGTTTTAATAATTTTATTTTTATCGGATGATGATCGGATTAAATAACTGAATTACTCAAGAAACAACATGTTTAATAAATATTCTATTTATTGAATTTTGATATATTCATGTTGTAGGGCTTTAGAGGCAATTCGGCGGTCTTTAGGATTCAAAATCGAGTTATATATCAAAAGTTATCATCCGAAGAAGATCCGGGGCAAAAACGCAAAGTCGAGGAATTCAGGCTAAAACGTAACTATCAAAGCTTCAAATGAGCAAATTTACGAAGCCACGTTACGCCGTAACATTCGGGGGTTACGGTAGTAAGTCACCTAGTTACGCCGTAACTCCTGAATGTTACTACCGTAACTCTTGACAGATTGCTATGATTTGTCTAATTTTTTATACTTTTTGTGTATTATTGAGGGGATGGGTGGCATTGATCCGATATAATGTAATAATGCTGTAGTTTTGGAGCTATTAGATGACTTTAGGTGTATAAATAGACCCCTTAGATCCTTCATCATTCACCATTCATCATATAATTTTCCATTTTCTTGTAAACTTTTCTTTTTGTGTGAAGAACACACTTGTGTTCTTGAGTGATCTTTGTAAGTGTGGTGTAGTATATGTTGTTCAGAGAGTTTATTGCTTCTATCTCCTTTATCTACTAAGGGAGTTAGGATCAATTCTTTCTCTTGATTCAACTAAGAATGACCACCAAAGCTTGTAATATGTGTAATAAACCCTTTATGGGCTAAGTTTCTTAAGTTGGGATTATAAACAAGGTTAGTCATGTTATTTATGTTTGCATAAAGATATATTATGAATTACTTATTATTGTGTGTGATTTTCATTGTTTTAACAATCTTTATTTATTTGGCCAATTAATGAAGATATTTATGATCTTCATATGTTTCGAAAGAAAATATGTTTGATTAGATCAAATGATCTTCACTCTAAGTTGTTCTAGGGGATAGAAATATACCCTAGTCCTTAGATGATTCATTGAGTTATTTTCACAAATCCTAATGCTATGTATTGAAGCCAATCAACATAGAAATATAGTGGATTGATTCAATATGTAAGGGCGTTTATAGTTCGAAGAGAAACCGTCTTTTTAAGGAAAATCGAATCTACACAACATAATAAGTAAATTCATCTTATGATCTCCAATACATCTTTTATAACTAATGACGAACTAAGTTTGTAATCCCAACTATTTCATTTTATCATTAATCAATCTATTAATATTGCAATCTTTTTATTTCCTTATAATATTAGAACTATTATTGCAATTTCTTTGCAATTATTAAACCAAACTTTTTAATTGTGTGTTTCACTCATCTTAAGTATCTATAAAAATAGACTAATAGTGTATAATTCAAATTATAACATAACTTCCTTGTGGGATCGATAAACCGGACTCAAAAAGTCCACTTTACTACTTGATACGATATCGTGCACTTGCGATAGTTACACAAAAAGCGTGTCATTATTCTTTGTGGTGGCTGGAGTGGTGACATGTGAATATCCTGTATGTCGTTAACGATGATAATAATATATGTATTCACAAGGCCATTTTGAGGATATCGTTTATCGAGAAGATTGAAGTTTCAACGTGTTGTTTTGTAAATAACTTCAAGCAAAACAGTTTTGATAATGAGTTTATGGTTTTGGTTAAATGACGAGGTATTAAAAAATTTTTCAAAAATTTCATTTCAGCAAAATCTTTCAAACTCACAAATTTTAAAATATTATCATTTGAACAAATACCTCGGGGAAAATTTTATTTTTAAAGAATGTGACAAGTGCCTGATTTTAATGACATGTATGTGGTCTTGACTGTGTTTACTTTGGTAAAAGTCGTGCACCTATGTTGGTGTAACCGTGCGAATTACTTATGAATTTAAGTCTATTATTGCAGTGTTAGTTCATGTACTCGTGTGATGATTTGGAGTGAATACTCTATTATGCTGCTGTTTGTTGCCTTATGTTGACTATGTGATATTTGTTTTGTTGTTCTGATCGGTGGCCGTTTAGTATGCTGATAGGTAGAGGTCGAGAGCGTGGTTGTGGTAGAGGTTGGAATCAGGAGCATGAGAGGGTGACTCGCTCGTTGTCGAGCGCCAATGAGCTCAGTACAGGTGGTCAAGATGACCAATCACGTGAGCAGAGGGAATCAACTGGGGAAAATACTGACATTGGCGCCGCCACCATCCTTCGTCAGGTGGTTGACCAGTTGGCGCATATGAATCAGACCATACACCGGGATGGGATCCCATATGAGGATAATGGAGCTAGTAAGTGATTACGAGGTGTGATGAGAATGCACCCGCCCCGTTTTGTAGGTTCTTCGGACTCGTTAGGTTGGGAGAACTGGCTCTTCCAGTTGGACAGAATATTCGATGCCATAGCTTGTCCCGATGAGAGAAGAGTGTCTATTGCTCAATACCTGCTCGACAGGGAAGCTGTAGACTGGTGGGAGGTCGTAGCGCCTCGTGATCGTACCGCTACTTGGACTGAATTCAAGACTGCTATGTAGGCCGAGTATTGTTAAGGAACGTAGAATTGTCGAGTTTTTCTCGGCTACGCCCCGAGATGTGTCGATATCTCAAGCAATAGTCGATTACAATCGATAGCTGTGTTACGTTCGGGATCAAGTGCGAAGTGAGACAGATAGGGTTCGTTACTTTGATATGTGTATGAAACCTCAGGTTCGGTAGTGTATGGCCCCTTTTATGTGTACAACGTTGAATGACTATCAAGATCGAGCCTTAGCATTTGAAATGGCTATGATGTCTACAGAGTCTGCATCGGTAGCGAAGAAGCAGAAGATTTCCGATGACGCATCGGGAAGTGAGGGAATTGAGATTCCTAAACCTCGACCCTCGTATCAGTCGAGTATGGGACCTTCCCGGTCAGCTAGAGAATCTAAAACACCCAGCCGGTGTCTTTGAGTTCTGGTAATGCTCCTAGGTATTTCAACTGTAACGTTCTGGGCCATGAATGCGTGCATTGTAAGAAACCGCCAGTGACTTGTTATAATTGTGGACGCGAGGGGCATCGAGTTCAGTATTGCGAGGTTGTTGCCAAGATGGTAGGGAACCGGAGTTCCATCCCTACTCCTGGAGGGCACAGTGATGTCCAGTGATGGTGTTTTCGTGCTCGTTACGCGGATTGTTTATCGTGTAGAGATGTATTTTGTGACATTTATTTATGCTTGGAGCTTGTTAGCTGATATTTTGTTCGAATAAGTTTCTGTATAGTTGTTGAACCTACGGAGGCGTGTCAGTGGACCACGAGGTCATGAATTTGGTATTTTGTTATGTGTCGTGTGTTTTCTTTTGTATCACTGTGGTGACCTTAGTTTAAGTTTCGGGACGAAACTTATTTTTAGAGGGGTAGAATGTAATACCCGAGATTTTTATTCCAGTTACTCTGAATTATTTGTCGCCTGGTGCCAGTTATTTTATTTGGTTATGATTATATGGAATTCGTTTCTCTGTCGGGAACGGTTTGGTATACTCTGTTGTAGTGTTTGACGGGCGAGACTTGTCGTTGCGTACGTTTCTCTGACTAAATATGTGCGTGTGGTGTGGTATGTTATGTTTTTGTTTTAAGTTTCGGGACGAAACTTATTTTTAGTGGGGGAGAATGTAATACCTGGGATTTTCGCTCCGGATATTTTGCCTTTTTTCCGGATATTTCTCGGTTGCCAAGTATTGGTTTTATTCTCCTCGATGGGTGAATTATTATGTTTATATGGTCGCGTGTAACTAATTGTTGCATGATGTTTCGTTTCGGATCGTTGATGTTGTCCACGAGCTTTTCGTCGTGTTCGTTCCGTGCTTGTGGTATTTTATGCTTCGTAATTTGCTCGTTATCGTTTTGAATCATAACCGGTGCGTTAAGGTGGTCGAGATATCATCGAGCATCTCACCGGACTGTCTAAGTTGTCCACGGCCGAGTCATGGCCGTGCATTTTGGGGGCAAGACACATCTGGCCGAGTTACGGCCGTAATGGGCCGACAGCTACGGCCGTAAGGCCTGTTACGTACGTAAGCCCTGGTCGGTAACGTACGTAACGCTGTCGGAAGTTTTGGGCAGAAGGTTCGGCCATGGCCGGTTACGACTGTAAGACATGGTCGATTACGTACGTAAGGCGGTCAGCAGGCTGTATATATATAAGGCCAGCAGTGTAATACCCGGTTGTAATTCATTCATTTTCATTCAGTAATTATCAGTCTGTAATTGTCACTCAGTAATTCTCACTCATTAATAATCACTCATCATTCATGAATCACTCATTTGCGTTCAATGTTGGCATGTTGCAATCGTATATCAGTTACCGATCGTCATGTCATCTCCGTTTAGAGATCGACGGGAGTATTATTATTTTCATCGTGTTTGGTAGTAAATCGGGAGCATCATCCGTGGCTTGTGTTAGACTTGTTCATTTTCACATTCGTATGTTATGTCGGATCATTCATCGTATCGTGGAATCGGAGTTATCGGAATTTTCAACTTGGCGGCATCGAGTTACGGCCGTAAGGACTTTGGGTTACGGCCGTAACAAGGGTTCGTGTTTCGTGCCATTTGGGCGAAAGGACTTACGGCCGTAAGGTCTGTGGTACGGCCGTAAGTTGAGCAGGCACGGCCGTAAAGGCTGGCGATTACGGCCAGACGCTGGTCAAAGCAGCTAGAGACATTTTCGCCGAAGATGAGTTACGGCCGTAAGGATGGTGAGATACGGCCGTAAGTGGTGTTCGTAAGTTTTGGGTGTTGTCGACCGGGGTGACTTACGGCCGTAAGGGTTGCGGCATACGGCCGTAAGTCGAGGCGTGCACGGCCGTCTGAGTTGGCGATTCTGGCCGTCTGTGCAGCGGTGGTGCTGGCCGTTTTGACGAAGAGGGCTTACGCCGTAAGATTTGGCGGATACGGCCGTATCATCGAAGTTACGGCCGTAAGGTGTGCGGTTACGGCCGTAAGGGTGTCGACGGATGTTTTTGACGAAGGCGGGTTACGCCGTAACTCAGATCGATTACGGCCGTAAAGTGTCGGCGAGCTTTCGGACGAAGCGAGTTACGGCCGTCTGAGTTGGCGATTCTGGCCGTAAGGCCGTTGACTTGGAAAGTTACGGCCGTAAGAGGGCCGAGTTACGGCCGTAACCCGTGATGCCAATGACTTGGCGGGTCATTTCACTTCACTTTTTCTTTTTCCTTCTTCATCCGAGAGAGAGGGTTGAGAGAGAGTTTTATCATCATCAATCACCGGAGTGTGTAATCTTCATCATCTTCATTCCTTTGGGAAGCTTGGGTACTCGTTATAACTCGTGTTCATCGGATCGAAGTGGTTAGATCTTCAAGAGGTAATTTCTTCAACACCTTGGATTTCGATTTTGTGTTGAGATATGATGTTTTGGACGTTATAATCATGTTTTATGAAGGGATATGTATATGATTATGAGTTTGTATAAGGATTCATTGGATTTTTGAGGGATTTATTCTAGAACACTTTGAATATCGAGTTGGATTTGGGGATTTCCGATTAATAGTTGTTATAATCACGTTTTTGGATATTCTTAACGGACTATTGATCGTATTGGAGATGTTTTATTGATTTGAAGCACTTCTTGGGGATTTGAGATTTGTATTGTTGAGGTTTAGTTGTAATCAATCGAAGTTGGCCTCAAAGTGTTCGATATAATGCCCCTATGAACTTGGTTTAATCGTATCGACGTCTTGAGTTCGTTATGTTCGTGTTTAATTCGTTATTGATCGGATTGTTGGTAATTGTATTGAATTAAGGTTGTTCGAGCGACCGGTATCTTGGTTAGGACGTTGTTCGTGGACGGACATTCATCATCGGTATTGAGTAAGTTAATTCTTACTCGGTTAAAAGGATATTCATTCCTTTTGTCGTTGTTCATTCATAATCATAACTCATTCATCATTGTATTAATCGTGTCAAAACTCGTCATTGTCAATTAATCACCTCAGTCATAAGGAACGACGGTTCCGATCATTTCATTGAGCTATCATTCATTTCACCATCATTAAATCTTGGTGAGTCATCATTCATTTTCGTTGTCACTTTTGTCATATTGTGGCATTCCGGGTCATACTGGCGTGCCGGTTGGTATGTGTAGGATTTTCATGTCGGGCACATTATGGTCGTGTGTTGGTTGTTGGCCTCACATTGGACTGTGCACACGAGTCGATTGCTCGTGAGACTGATTAGGTACAAGGCCACGCGTGTTTGATCGTTGGTGGCTTGTGCACGGACACATTTCCATCCCGGACGTAGTGTGGCGCCATTCCTTTGAGCCGTACTGATAGTCGATTCATATAGCATGTTTGATTGCGTATGTTCGACAGATAACTCATAATTTCGTATATATCTTGATTGTGTATTTTCAACCCTTGAGGATTGTTGTTCAGTATAACCGACCCGTTTGGGGATATTGTTTTTCGTGTCATGGCAAGGCAAAGCGCGAGGAGAGCACGTTGACGGCGGAGAGTCCCGTGATACTAGAAGGGGGCCCCAATCCTTTCATCATTTATTCATCATTTATGTTTTCTTTATTATTCCAGCAGACATTCCTTTCAAATACTCATTTCATTCAGGTCGTGTATTTTATCGTCACATAAGATACACAAGTATTCTATATTATCCAGGTATGTTGTATGAAACTCCTAATCGGAGTAATTGATGTTATAATGTGGTTCGGTACTACATTTACCCCTGTGTAATTCATCCTTTTCATTCGCCCGGTGGGTCCCAGGTTGGGGGTCCACGGCCGTAATATCCGCCTGGTTTGGGGTGTTCTGAGTTGGTATCGGAGCGTGGTTTTGAATACTACCCTCCAAGTCATGTCTCATTTGAAATCATCGTCATCGAACTAGTATCATTGGACTTTCGCGTCACGTGTGACTGTGCAAATGCCGAGCCAATCGGACCAAGAAGCGTAAGATTTACGATGCCATGGTATAATTTACGGCAATAATCATTCATTCATAATTCATCAGTTAACAATCCTCATTCATCAATTTCAATTGTGATCAAGTCGATAATGTTAACTTATTAATCACTCAATTCATTTCATTACTCAGTTGTTGATCTTGAAGATCATATCATCAATCTTGTTAAATTGTTCAAGATAATCATTTCAGTAATTTCATCAGAAATCATGTCACGTCAACTAATCATTCATGTAATCGCTGTATTTGAGCGCGTATGCTCACTTTCATCATTTCATAATATAATCATAATGTGATACTCATGCGAGAAATATAATCATCATATGACTTTCCACTTCAGTATGGAGAGGGCTGGCAGAGGACATGTTGAGGGCATGCGTCCTCGATTGGAAGGACGATTGGGAAGCCCAACTACCATTGATCGAGTTCACGTATAATAATAGCTGGCATGCTTCCATTAAGATGGCACCTTACGAGGCCTTGTACGGTCGTCGTTGTCGGTCTCCTTTGTGTTGGGATGACTTGTCTGAATCAATCGGCACCGAGCCCGATATGCTTATAGCCGCCCGGGAGAAGGTAGCTTTAATCAGGAGTCGTATGTTGTGACTTCGAGTCGGCAAATCTATGCGTATAATCGTCAATCGACCACTAGAGTTCGAGACGGGTGACCACGTTTTGGTCAAGGTATCCCAGTCGAGGTATTTTCCGCTTTGGAAAGAGGGGAAAGTTGAGTCCGAGATTCATTGGACCGTTTGAGATTTTGGATCGAGTGGGCGAGTTAGCTTATCGATTGGCTTTACCTCGGCGTTGAGCCGAATTCATAATGTGTTTCATGTCTCTCGATTGCGGAAGTATGTTGCCGACCGAGTCACATACTCGATTCGACGAAATCGAGATCGCCGACGATCATTCATATGAGGAACGTCTATTCGAGTTCTAGAGCGGCGAATCAAACAGTTGAGGAATAAGACGATTCCTTTGGTTAAAATTCAAGTGGTCTAGACACGGAGTCGAAGAGGCTACTTGGGAAACCGAGGATAGTATGCGGGAGAGTTATCCCGAGTTGTTTGACCCTTAGTTTGGGACGAAACTCTTTTTAAGGGGGTATGTAATACCGGTTGTAATTCATTCATTTTCATTCGGTAATTATCGATCTGTAATTGTCACTCAAGAATTCTCACTCATTAATAATCACTCATCATTCATGAATCACTCATTTGCGTTCAATGTTGGCATGTTGCAATCGTATATCGATTCTGCGATCGTCATGTCATCTCCGTTTAGAGATCGACGGGAGTATTATTATTTTCATCGTGTTTGGAAGTCGTTCTGTGAGCCTCTTCTGTGGCTTGTGTTTGTCTTGTTCATTTTGTCTTTCGTATGTTATGTCTGATCTTTCATCACCGTATCGTGGAATCGGAGTTATCGGAATTTTCAACTTGGCGGCCATCGAGTTACGGCCGTAAGGACTTTGGGTTACGGCCGTAACAAGGGTTCGTGTTTGTGCCATTTGGGCGAAAGGACTTACGGCCGTAAGGTCCCGTGGTACGGCCGTAAGTTGAGCAGTGCGGCCGTAAGGTCAGGCGATTCTGGCCGTACGCGTCAAAGCAGCTACCGAGACATTTTCGCCGAAGATGAGTTACGGCCGTAAGGATGGTGAGATACGGCCGTAAGTGGTGTTCGTAAGTTTTGGGTGTTGTCGACTGTGGTGACTTACGGCAAGGGGTTGCGGCATACGGCCGTAAGTCGAGGCGTGCACGGCCGCATTTGGCCGCGACGGCCAGACGCGGCAGTGTGGTGCCCGGCCGCTGACGAAGAGGGCTTACGCCGTAAGATTTGGCCGATACGGCCGTATCATCCGAGTTACGGCCGTAAGGTGTGCGGTTACGGCCGTAAGGGTGTCGACGGATGTTTTTGACGAAGGCGGGTTACGCCCGTAACTCAGATCGGTTACGGCCGTAAGGTCAGCGGCAGCTTTCGGACGGCCGAAGTTACGGCCGCACGAGTTGGCCGTTACGGCCGTAAGGCCGCTGACTTGGAAAGTTACGGCCGTAAGAGGGCCGAGTTACGGCCGTAATCTCCGGCAGCATTTTAATGACTTGGCCGGGTCATTTCACTTCACTTTTTCTTTTTCCTTCTTCATCCGAGAGAGAGGGTTGAGAGAGAGTTTTTATCATCATCAATCACTGGAGTGTGTAATCTTCATCATCTTCATTCCTTTGGGAAGCTTGGGTACTCGTTATAACTCGTGTTCATCGGATCGAAGTGGTTAGATCTTCAAGAGGTAATTTCTTCAACACCTCGATTTCGATTCGTGTTGAGATATGATGTTTTGGACGTTATAATCATGTTTTATGAAGGGATATGTATATGATTATGAGTTTGTATAAGGATTCATTGGATTTTTGAGGGATTTATTCTAGAACACTTTGAATATCGAGTCGATTTGGGGATTTCCGATTAATAGTTGTTATAATCACGTTTTGGATATTCTTAACGGACTATTGATCGTATTGAGATGTTTTATTGATTTGAAGCACTTCTTGGGGATTTGAGATTGGTATTGTTGAGGTTTAGTTGTAATCAATCAAGTTGGCCTCAAAGTGTTCGATATAATGCCCCTATGAACTTGGTTTAATCGTATCGACGTCTTGAGTTCGTTATGTTCGTGTTTAATTCGTTATTGATCGGATTGTTGGTAATTGTATTGAATTAAGGTTGTTCGAGCGACCGGTATCTTGGTTAGGACGTTGTTCGTGGACGGACATTCATCATCGGTATTGAGTAAGTTAATTCTTACTCGGTTAAAAGGATATTCATTCCTTTTGTCGTTGTTCATTCATAATCATAACTCATTCATCATTGTATTAATCGTGTCAAAACTCGTCATTGTCAATTAATCACCTCAGTCATAAGGAACGACGGTTCCGATCATTTCATTGAGCTATCATTCATTTCACCATCATTAAATCTTGGTGAGTCATCATTCATTTTCGTTGTCACTTTTGTCATATTGTGGCATTCCGGGTCATACTGGCGTGCCGGTTGGTATGTGTAGGATTTTCATGTCGGGCACATTATGGTCGTGTGTTGGTTGTTGGCCTCACATTGGACTGTGCACACGAGTCGATTGCTCGTGAGACTGATTAGGTACAAGACCACGCGTGTTTGATCGTTGGTGGCTTGTGCACGGACACATTTCCATCCCGGACGTAGTGTGGCGCCATTCCTTTGAGCCGTACTGATAGTCGATTCATATAGCATGTTTGATTGCGTATGTTCGACAGGATAACTCATAATTTCAGATATATCTTGATTGTGTATTTTCAACCCTTGAGGATTGTTGTTCTGTATAACTGACCCCGTTTGGGGATATTGTTTTTCAGGTCATGGCAAGGCAAAGGCGCAGGGAGAGCACGTTGACGGCGGAGAGTCCCAGTGATACTAGAAGGGGGCCCCAATCCTTTCAGTCATTTATTCAGTCATTTATGTTTTCTTTATTATTCCGCTGCAGACATTCCTTTCAAATACTCATTTCATTCAGTGTCGTGTATTTTATCGTCACATAAGATACACAAGTATTCTATATTATCCTGGGTATGTTGTATGAAACTCCTAATCGGAGTAATTGATGTTATAATGTGGTTCGGTACTACATTTACCCTGTGTAATTCATCCTTTTTCATTCGCCTGGTGGGTCCCAGTTGGGGGTCCACGGCACTGTAATATCCGCCTGGTTTGGGGTGTTACAAGCAGACGGGTTTACACCCATTTTCTCACTTCGTTTCTTTCCCTTCCGCGGCTGGAGGCTTGGTGGGCGTGGAGGCATGTTGTCAGGCGATAGATTCATGAAGTCCTGGAGTTCATATCATCGATTAGCCATCCTATAACATCATTTGATCGAGCGAATCGGGTCAAATTCCTCGAAATCTTAGTTTGGGAAAATTGGGGGTTTTGTTCGGTTTTGTCCGATTTAACTGTAATAACCTAGATTTGTGATGGATTGATGATTATTTAGATTTATTCTATCATTTTCCTTGTTACTCCATGGTTGGATTGTATAGATTCGTCGTTTTGGTCGAGTTCTTAATTGACGCTTTGAAGGTGTCCGATAAAAGGTCTTAGAGGGGGGTTCGGGCGTTATGCGATTATTATTCATCGTACAATTGTTGATTTATTGTTGATTTGACTTAGGGACGAAATCCTTGTGAAGAACTTGAGTCGGAACCCTCCCGTTCGTTGTCTTCTTCGGGTTCCGAGCTTCCCGATCGAACCGTTTTCTTCGGAGTGTTTAGCAGCGGTTATTAAGGCAAGTATCTTGCTATACGATTTGTGCCATGTGAATAGAGACTTCGTGCTAGGTTTATGATGATTTGGTTTACCTTCATGAATATGTTTCATATGATTTTATAATCGTGAACGGTTGATGATAGTGATGATATCCTCACCTGGCTAACGTCGTGCAAATTGTGTTGGTTGTGCTAGTCCTATGATTTGTGTCTTGCGTGATTGATCATGGTTAAGTATTCGTGATGATGATGATATTTATATCGATTTGATTACATATCTTAATATGTATTATGGTGTTATTGTTGATTGAGGTGACGTATTGTTAATTATGTGTGTTGCATGTGGTGATGTGTGAGTTGATCAATATGAGTTGTATCGTGTCAATGCGTGTGTTCCAGGTAAGGGTCTGACAAGGCCTCTGGAGTTTGGTACATGATGTGTACGAACAGTGTATGTAGTCCGGGTAGGGTCCGTCAAGGCCTCTGGAGTTCGGTACATGATGTGTACGAACAACGTGTGTAGTCCAGGTAGGGTCCGTCGAGGCCTCTGGAGTTCGGTACATGATGTGTACGAACAACGTGTGTAATCCGGGTAAGGTCCGTCGAGGCCTCCAGAGTTCGGTACATGATGTGTACGAACAGTGATTGTGGAACAGTGATCGTTTGGATAATGTTTTAGAACATGGGTCATGGAGTCATAATGAAATCTTAACCAGTGTGTTTTGAAATGAGAACCGGGCTGAGGCCCTAACGTTTTCGAAAAAAGTTTTATAAATTGGGACTTGAGGTCCAAAAGAATTTCTACTTTAAAAATCCCCAAGCTAATGAGTTCCTTTTCAAATATTGCTTACTTGAGTTCGAAATTCTAAAACTTCTCGGGAACATTTTGATAGTTGATTTTCGTGGTAAATTTGTGGTTGCTGTTTTCTTGTTGCATTTCGTATCGTATTATACTTGCACTAGCAAAATAGTGGAATTTTGCTAACCCCCGAGTAATCGGGCGGTGGATGTCTGTTTTGTGTCCAGGTGCTTGCAGGTGCGGGGAGCAGTCTCAGGATCACACAGGAAGTGCCGGGCTACGATACTAATCGAGAGTTGGGAGTTGAGTCGAGTGAGTTATCATCAGAGTCGTTTTCCACTTTCCGTTGTTTTGTGTCTTTACCCCTGCATGGGTGTTCATTGTATAGAGTTGTGTTTTTATGTTTACGTCAGTTGTACGACCTCATTGGTCTGTGTAGTTGCTTATAATTGACCTTAACGGTCTGTATCATTGTATTGTATGCCCAGGTCGGGCACACACACTTGGTCGTTTTGTTATGATTAGCCTGGTAGATCCTCGTGGGAAGGATCTACGGCGTGTAATATTCCCATATGGTTTTGGGGGTGTTACACCCTCTCCACGAGGATCTACCAGGCTAAATACAGGAAACACAACATGTCAATACATGCCAACATGGCCAATAATGTACCACTAGACCGATCTGGTCTTTTACCACAACTTACACACCAAACATACATAACTCTTTCTCACACTCATACCCACGCAGGGGTTATAATACACCAACATTCCCATAAAACGGGAGAATAACACAGCGAAGAGACAAACCACAAAACTCTACCAAAATACTCAACGACTGGTCTTCATGTGATTAATATCGTCGTCTTCCATCATCCTTCGTACCGATCCTGTGATTCGCTCCCGAGCAACCTGCAAGTACCTGGACGCAATACAGACATCCACCCCCGAATACTCAGGGGTTAGCAAAACTCCACTGTTTTGTTAGTGCAAGTATAAAATACGAATACAAGCCATACACAACATACTCCAAGAACATAATAATCGTGAACATGCTTCCCGAGATAAATCATTTGATCAAAACCGTTCAAATCATAAAAGGTGGGAATAAACTCAATATACATCTTACAAAACATTTTACGATCTCAGGAGTTTTAAAAACATTTGGGATTTAAGAATTCTCAAGTCTTTCGAAAACACTTAGGGGCACGGCCCAAATATCAGTTTCCCAAAATACAATTCCGATAACAAAATACGGGGTCCATGACCCAAATCACGAAACACGGGATCCACGACCAAATCACGGAACACAGGGTTCACGACCCAAATCACGAAACACGGGGTCCACGACCCAATCATCCATAACAACATATTCCCAAGGATTATTCGCGTCCCGTTCTAACAAGCCACGAACCTCACATGCTCCCACAAAACATACCCGAGTGAATAACTCAATGGGAAACCATACCAAATCACATGTCACCGTGACAACAATCACGCAACCATAACCATACATACGTTCATAGTTATCCCGACATCGCACTAGCAAGCTACGAACCTCGGAGCCTCCGCGAGACATACTGACACGTTCTTAGTGTAACTATCGCAAGTGCACGATATCGTATCAAGTAGTAAGTGGACTTTTTGAGTCTGGTTTATCGATCCCACAAGGAAGTTTGGTTATAATTTGAATTATACACTATTAGTCTATTTTTTATAGATACTAAGATGAGTGAAACACACAATTTAAAGAGTTTGGTTTAACAATTGCAAAAATAATGCAATAATAGTTCTAATATTTTAAGGAAATAAAAAGATTGCAACAATAATAGTTGATTAACGATAAAATGAAATAGTTGGGATTACAAACTTAGTTCATCATTAGTTATAGAAGATGTATAGGAGATCATAAGATGAATTTACTTATTATGTAGTGTAGATTCGATTTTCCTTAAAAAGACGGTTTCTCTTCCGAACTATAAAACGCCACTTACATATTGAATCAATCCACTATATTTCTATGTTGATTGGCTTCAATACATAGCATTAGGATTTATCAAAATAACTAAAAGAATCATCTAAGGTCTAGAGGTATATTTCTATCCCCTAGAACAACTTAGAGTGAAGATCATTTGATCTAATCAAACATATTTTCTTTCGAAACATATGAAGACCATAAATATCGTCATTTATTGGCCAAATAAATAAAGATTGTTAAATCAATGAAAATCACACACAATAATAAGTAATTCATAATAGATCTTTATACAAACATAAATAACATGACTAACCTTGTTTATAATCCCAACTAAAGGTAACTTTGCCCATGAAGCGTTTAATATACATAATACAAGCTTTTGTGGTCATTATTAGTTGAATCAAGAGAAAGAATTGATCCTCACTCCCTTAGTAGATAAAGGAGAAAGAAGCAATAAACTCTATGAACAACATATGCTATACCACACTTACACAAATCACTCAAGAACACAAGTGTGTTCTTCACACAAAAAGAAAAGATTACAAGAAGTCAAAAATTATAAGATGAATGATGAATGATGAAGGATCTAAGGGGTCTATTTATACACCTAAAGTCATCTAATAGCTCCAAAACTCCAGCATTATCACAATAGATCGGATCAATGCCAGCCATCCCTTCAATAATACACAAAAAGTATAAAAAATTAGACAAATTTTAACAATCATCAAGAGTTACTAGTAACATTAAGGAGTTACGGCCAGAATTGGATGACTTACGGCCGTAACATTCTCGTAGTTACGTCCGTAACTTGGCTTCGTTAATTTGCTCACCGTTGCTTTGAGAATTACGCCGTTTTGCACTTTCTCGACTTTGCGTTTTTGCCCCAAATTTTCTTTGGATGATAACTTTTGATATATAACTCTGATTTTGAATCTGGAAAGACTGTCGAATTCGTCTCGGAAAGCCCTACAACATGAATATATCAAAATTCAACAAAGAGAATATTTAATAAATATGTTATTTCTTGAGTAAATCAGTTATTCAATCCGATTAAGACTAGATTTACATCATCATCCGATAAAAATAGAATTAATAAAAACAAATTAATTAAAAGCAAAAAACGAGTAGACTTGCTCAATTATGGGTGATATTTATCGATACAAAACATGGATAAGTGTATAAAACTGACACTTATCACACCCCCAAACTTGAATTCTTGCTAGTCCCGAGCAAGACTCTATATTATTCATGCTCCAAAAATAAAAATAAGACAAAAATAAGAAAAATAATACACACACAAATTAAGAAAAATAATTATATAAAAAGAGAAAAGGAGATCAAAATGCCATTAATAAACAACAACCAGCTTATACAGTAGATATAAATGAATCAAGATTCAAAATAAATCTACAAATGATTTTGAAGTTAAAACACGGTTTTAGTACTGTAATTCCAAAATGTAAGGTTTCCCCCCCAAAAGGTTGATTATTTCTTTCCCACTCGTGATACACACGATTCCCTTTAATGGTTGCTCTCGATCACTCATTTATTTTTCTACTCAATATGAAGAAGAATTTTATTGGCGTCATCAAATATTGTGATTTTTCACGAAATTGAGTGTATTGAAATTCAGCCGCTAATTAATTCAAATCTGCTCATAAAATTACATACCTTTTAGTGATAGCTTTCACACCGTTATTTGCTAACGTGTAGCTCTTTTCACCAACACAATTTCTATCTCATTTTTTTTAAAAGGTGATAGCTTTCACACCGTTATTTGCTAACGTGTAGCTCTTTTCACCAATGACTCCTTTTTTTTTAGGGAATAGAATTTTTGCAGAAAATCATTTCTTAGTTAAGCATGAAAAATCAAAAACTCCACAAATTAAGTAAATTTCAGTTCTATTTTTCATCAGCCGACTGATTCTTCTTTTCTCAAGGTAACGAATGACTCGATTTTATATGATAACTATAAGGCTTGGAAAAAGAGATTAGGGCTCAAAAAAATTTTTGGAATATACAATTTTTTTTTACCGGTTAAAACGATTTTAGAAGCTTGTATATAGCTAACTTATTGGTGTTATGGCCAGATCTAAAAATCTCACAGATCAAAATAATATTAATATATATATATATATAGAAATATATATACACTAAACCTAAAAAAAATCAATGCCAAATAATAAAAACACACCACACACTACAATAATCAAAACAAACCACAATCATAATCAAAATAAACATCATAGTTTAAAAACCAACAAAATAAACACACAAGTATGAAAACACCCCCAAACTTGTAAGTAAAACTGTCCCGAGTTTTTTTAGAATTTAAAAGCAAGTGAGAAAACAGAAAACTCCCTGAAATTTTAGCTTTTTGATCCTCCAGGTGTGTCGTCAGGGATGTTTAGAAAACGGAAAAGCTTTTCAAAGCACTTCTCCGTTTCTAATTGTCGGTCGATTATTTCATTCTGATTTCTCAAAATTTCAGCCTGGGATGTTTCTAATCCCCGAACTCATTCAAGCAAATTTGCTTCAAAAGGCGTCAATTCATCTATGGCATCCTCATCGGCCTCATATTCCTCCTCGTGGCTACTATCCTCTTCCGGTTCCAAACGTGCCCGTTTGCTCCTTAATTGAGTACTTCGAAAAATACTACTCCGGCCGTTCAGTCGATCCCCATGCGTTAATATATCACCCCCCACCGAAATTTTTACTCTCTGGCTCCTACAAATACCGGTGATAAGGCAGGGGTATGGCATCTTCTGCCTAGTCGGGACCATGCCGGCATAGTGATAAATAGTAGTATAAATGTGAGTACCCAAATCCATTTTTACCCCTCGGCGGATAGCATATAAACCTCGCAGGTGGCCAATGGAAACTGTCGTCAGAGTCGAAGTCGGGTAAATACTCCCGGCTGCCCACATCCATAAGTACCAAGCATCATCAATTAGGTCCGCCTGGTTGTATCGGGGTTTGATCATCCCAATACTGTCATGCAGCTCGCTCACTAATGCCCAACGTAAAACCCTATCATCCGGCACATCCTCATTCGGTAAGATAGAAATGTCAACCGCGTTAGTACAATTAACCCCCAAATACTTGTTAATGACATCCGGTGAAAAATTAATCGATTTCCCATTCACAGTCGTCTGATGATAAGTAGGCGACCCTACCTGCCCAATGGACTTGTTGAAAGTATTTTAAAAGTTTAGGGTCAAAGTCGGGTTACCATTTGGGAGTTCGGAAACGAATTTTTCCCACCCGTTGTCTATGAATATTTGGATGAACGGGTTAGTGATAGTGTCTCTATCCAAATCGCCAATGAAATCATCAAGTTTGAACAATCTCTCCTTAATGTACTTTGTGTTTTGATTTCTTTGCGGTGGTGCCGGTTCTTGAGACGACGAACCGACCTTTTTTTTTTCCTTTTGATGATTTCTTCGGTGCCATCCCTGAAATTAAACAAAATCAACTTCCTTTTCATCACACGACTATAATCATCAAGCAAAACCAACAAAAACATAAAAAAATTCAAAGAATTTCGTTGTGGCATTTCGTCAGACACCTTGAGTTCATAGTTTTTTAACAAGTTTTTTATTCAAACTCAAATCCACAAAGTCACCACAAATCAATGAATCAAATAACCACACAAATATCAACAATACTAACAACTAATCATGATTCAATCAACGAATCTTACGGAAATAGGAATCGAAAAACAAATATGAAGCGAGAAACTAAAAACTAAAACTCAAAAATATATAAATTGAAACAAGAATTGAAAGAAAACCTGATGATTTATGTGTTAATGTTGATAAGAGAATGAATTGTATTGAAGAATTTGAGTTTTAGAAAGTAGGGATTGATAGGGGAAATTTTTTTTCGCACTGCTGGTCTCTGGTCTCTCGTCTGGTTTGTGAATGTGTTGCCAAGTCTGTTTTTTTTATACAGACGTGTAGTTACGGCCATAACATAACCAAGTTACGGCCGTATGATGCATTCATTTTTTTGACAGGTTTTTAAGTTACGGCCGTATCTTTCCAGACTTACGGCTGTATGATTCTTTCATTTTTCGGACCTTGTTTTAAGATACGGCCGTAACATGCAGGAGTTACGGCCGTATAAAACATTCATTTTTTTTTTGTTTTTTTAAGTTTTTAATTTGGTTTTTTAGAAAATTATAATTATTATATGTGTGAGAATAATGAAAGAAAGACTCCCTGGATTTTATGAACGATATGATCCTTGGTCTTGTTGTTGAATCTTTCCGTGTTACCCCCAAACTTATTTTGCGAAATAATAGAGATTGGGTTGCCTCCCAATAAGCGCTTTGTTTAACGTCCTTAGCTTGACTTCTCGTCTGATCAATTAGGTATTTCCAGCATTATGATTGACTTTGCTGTCGAGAATTCTCCTCCCAGATATGGCTTTAACCGTTGGCCGTTTACTTTGAAACTCCCGTCGGTTGTATTATAAATCTCCACAGCTCCATGAGAAAACACCTCTTTGATCGTGTAAGGACCCGTCCATCGTGATCGCAGCTTACCCGGAAACAGACGCAGTCGTGCATTAAAAAGGAGAACTTGGTCTCCTTTTTTAAAATCTCTTCTTAGAATTCTGCTGTCATGCCATCTTTTTGTTTTTTCTTTGTATATTTTGGCATTTTTATATGAGTCGAGTCGGATTTCATCCAACTCATTTAACTGCAGCAACCTTTTCTTTCCAGCCAACTGTTCGTCAAAGTTTAATTTTTTATAGCCCAAAAGGCTCGATGTTCAAGTTCTACTAGCAGGTGACAGGCTTTTCCAAAAATAAAACGAAATGGAGACATGCCTATTGGTGTCTTATAAGCTGTTCTGTAAGCCCAGAGCGCATCATCCAGTTTTTTCGACCAATCTTTCCGAGATGAGTCGACTGTCATCTCAAGTATACGTTTCAGTTCACGATTGGAAACCTCGACTTGTCCACTGGTTTGTGGGTGATAAGAGGTAGCGACACGGTGTTTTACTCTGAATTTGGTCAATAGAGCCTTAACCTGGTGATTGCAGAAATGAGATCCGCCATCACTAATAATAACTCTCGAAGTTCCGAAGCGAGTGAATATATTTTTCTTTAGAAAATTTACCACGACCTTAGCTTCGTTTGTTGGTAATGCAACAGCCTCCACCCATTTAGATACGTAGTCCACAGCTACAAGGATGTATTCATCAGAGAACGATGATGGAAAGGGTCCCATGAAACCAATTCCCCAAACGTCGAAGATTTCAACTTCAAGGATGAAATTCATTGGCATTTCATTTCTTTTTGACATGTTTCCATGTCTTTGGCACCGGTAACACTTAGAGACAAGTGTATGTGCATCTTTGAACAGAGTGGGCCAATAGAATCCTGCTTCAAGAATTTTTGCTGCTGTTTTTGAACCCCCAAAATGTCCTCCATAGTGAGAGGAATGACATCTTTCTAATACCTTCTCCATTTCTTCTTCCGGTATGCATCTCTGGATGATTTGATCAGGTCCTCGTCTGAACAATAGAGGATCTTCCCAGTAATAGTATTTCAACTCGGAGAAGAATTTTTTCTTTTGATGATGGGAAAATTTTGGGTAAATTATTCCACTAACAAGGAAATTAACGATGTCTGCATACCATGGTGCATTTTGTTTTTCCTGGATATTAGAGATTTGGAACAGTTGTTCATCCGGAAATACTTCATTTATTTCCTTCTCTTGAGCATTTTTTTGGTCTAGTCTAGAGAGATGATCCGCCACTTGATTTTCTGTTCCCTTTTTGTCTCAGATTTCTATGTTGAATTCTTGCATAAGTAGAACCCATCGGATTAGCCTTGACTTTGCATCTTGCTTTGTCATTAAATATTTCAAAGCTGAATGATCAGTGTAGACAATGACCTTCGATCCCAATAAGTAGGATCGAAATTTATTAAAGGCATAAACCACTGCAAGCATCTCTTTTTCAGTTGTTGTGTAGTTCAGCTGTGCATCATTCATAGTCCGGCTAGCATAATGGATTACTTGCATCATTTTGTCCTTCTTCTGGCCTGTAACACCCCCAATCCACTCAGGGATATTACACGCCGTAGACCCTTTCCTCAAGGATCTACCAGGCTGGTAACAACATAGAACAACTCAACAATGCCTTTAAGGCTAAAATGACTCAGTAGACCGATTTGGTCTTTCAATAAATACATACAACTCAATTACAATACATGTCCACGCAGGGGTCGAATACAACACACTCCCGTACAACGGGAAAAGAATACTGCAGCGGAAATAAAATACAACTAAACCGAAGACATCATACGGATCCTCGTGTGATTAGTATCGTTCATCTTTCATCATCCTTCGTGACCGACTCGTGTTATGCTCCAAAATCAATGCAAAATAGACATCCACCCCCCGAATACTCGGGGGTTAGCGAAACTCCACTGTTTTGCTAGTGCAAGTACAAGTGCAAAAATACGAGCCATACAATTCACATTCCACGAATAACAATAACCAGGAATCCTCAAAAATCCAAACGTAACGAAAAGTACTTCCCGAGGCAAGAATTTGGGTAAACATTCCAAAACCGAAAGACCACAAGTTAAAGGGAAACAATTTATAGAACAGTTTAAAATGCCATCGAGAATTTTAATAAAAAACAATTTAGGATTACCGAATCCTTATCTTTCCAAAAATCAACAGGGTCACAGCCCAAAGGTTTTGTTTTCGCAAATAGAAAACCGACAACAATTCACAGGGTTAAAACCCACGTCACGTGTCCTCGACGGACATAGAAATCAATATCAACTCGTGAAGTTTTACTCGTGAATCCAGGGCTCTACCATTGGACTCCCGCCGTGGCCCCGTCGAACCAACCCACGGTGAGTAAAATACATTCACTAAATATACACCAACCTGTGAAGTTTTTAATAGTGAATCCAGGGCTCTACCATTGGACTCCCGCCGTGGCCCCGTTGAACCAACCCACGGTGAGTAAAATACATTCACTAAATATACACCAACCTGTGAAGTTTTTACTCGTGAATCCAGGGCTCTACCATTGGACTCCCGCCGTGGCCCCGTCGAACCAACCCACGGTGAGTAA